>JBCJKH010009510.1:0-18770 GCA_039877255.1 Loriculus beryllinus | reverse complement strand
ACATAAAAAGGACATGGAACTGTTGGAACAAGTCCAGAGGAGGCCACGAGGATGGTCAGGGGACTGGAGCATCTCCCGTATGAAGACAGGCTGAGAAAGTTGGAGCTATTCAGCCTGGAGAAGAGAAGGCTGTGTGGAGACTTCTTCATTAGGGACTGTAGTGATAGGACAAGGGGTAAAGGGTTCAGACTTAAACAAGGGAAGTTTAGATTGGAAATAGAGAATTCTTTACTGTACTGTAAAGAATTCTTTACTGTACGGGTGATGAGGCGCTGGAGTGGGTTGTCCAAGGAAGCTGTGAATACTCCATCACTGATGGTGTTCAAGTCCAGGTTGTACAGAGCCTTGGGTGACATGGTTTAGTGTGGGGTGTCCCTGCCCATGGCAGGTGGGTTGGAACTAGATGATCTTAAGCTCCTTTCCAACCCTAGCTATTCTATGATTCTATTTTCTCATATGTACCCAGACAAGATGGTTTCACTCTGAACCACAGGCAACATTTTGCAGCAAAGCAGGTTTTCAAGACTCTCTATAGCAGTACAAGGACAAATGCCTAAGTGAAGACGTACTGGTCCTGGGCACTGGCTGCCCAACGTTCAGTTCAATAGCACTGGTACAGGGTAGTCCCCTTCTCTGAATGTTTGAACTCACTTCATGCTACAGAAATTTAATCTCTCAAATGTTGATGTTAAATAGACACAGCCTTCAGTGAAAAAGTCCGTCCCTTGTTTTCAGAACTAGCTATGGAGAGCAATAGCTGCTTGTAGTCATGATATCACAGCCTTTACGCAGGGCAGCTATCCCAGTTTCTTTTGAAATACCTCCAGATTCTGCAGAAATTTTCCAGAATGATCTCATGTTTCAGCTTCTCTGGCGTCCCTCCTGGGTAATGTACTGGCTGCCCTGCGAACTCAGAGCCACTGTGGGATGCAGCTGAACAATTCAGGAGCACTTTGAATGGTTCCATCCTTTGAAAAAGCCTTTTTTTTTTTTTTTTTTTTTTCATTTTGGATTACATTAAAAATGTGTAGTTCTGCTCAAGAGGTAAGACACAGATGTGTGAGCCATGTCTCGCTGCTTTGGTATATGACAAGCATACTCTGTACTTGGAGTGCTACATCAAAATGCAGCTTCCTGAATTTTTCCTCTGCTCCATTCCTGCTGCTGCCCTGCTGGTGTACTTTTAGTTCCCTAACAAGATATGTTTGTGGCATGCATTTTCTCTGTCTTGTTAACACAAGCACAGGGGGTGTATAGAATAAAATACAGCATAGCTGATAATTGCAGTACAGGCAAATTTAATTATTTAATTCTCCACTAAGGGAGAGGAACTAATGAAGGTGTCGAAGAAGCATCTGAACTAGAATGAAGGTATGGCTGAGTTCAGGTATGATGAAACAGTGAAAGGTCATTAGTGCCATTTCTCTGCTGCCACTGGTAGGTAGTAATTGATTCTGTGAAAGTAGGTAGTAATTGATTCTGTGAAAACATATTGAAACTCTTTTAAAAGTAATTGTTTCTCTGTCAGTCGTCACATCTTCCTCCCTCCGTACCAGCAACTGTATCCTAGGGCTCAGCACAGGCAGAGCAGGCAGCGGGGTATGGCTGGCAGCCTCCCAACAACCCAGGCAATTACCTACCTTGGCTTGGGGGGTCCTGAAACTTACTCGTAAGGACACAGACAGCTCACAAGATCAACCTGGAATTTGTATGTATAGAGAAATCTTTAATGCAGTTTTACCCCAAAATCCATCTGAGCTGCTTGCAGCAACCTTCAAATCTTGCCAAAATACAAGAAAGGTCTAGAAAACACTTCAAATGCTTTTGGCTATGCATGACTGCAAATTCTATTCAAAATGTGGAAGACTATTCGGTTAATCTTTACAAAGATAAAAAGTGTCAAAAATGTTACTAGTAGCAGTAGTTCTATGTGGTTCTTTTTAGTAGAGAAACAGGTACTTCAGTTAGAGCTGAGAAAGAGAAGGGAAGTAAGCACTGATGGACAGATTGCTATCGATTCCACACCACCACTTTGCATTTGCATTCAGCAGAGGTTAATTTCCTCATCTGTTTGGTGATTTAACTTTGTGACTTCTCCAAAGCCAGATTAATCACAATAAAATTCCGGTACATTTTCCTGACAAATTTCTCCCTAAATAACTTTGCCATTTACTAAAATATAACCATTCATAAACAGTCAATTCATTGATCCCAGTGACACTGCGGCTTCAGCCCTGCTAGCAATTAAGTGGCACTAATGCTATACTGAATTTGGGAAGTAGCTTATTCGCATGGAAAAAGCCTTGTTGCTCGGCTATATTCTGTAAGCTGTCGAAATCAAGCAGCAGCTACTAGATGTGGAGGCCTATGAGCTTCTTATTTCGTAAAGCTTTCACTCTGACTGTACTAGCGCAATACAAGAGCTAAAAAAGACGCCACATAATCAGGTGATTTCACAAAGCCCTTGCCTAGCAATTGGTAGTGTCCTGTCTGTAAAAAGACAAGTGTATTTGGTCCTTTGTGACATACAAGTGAACTAAAGCAAGTAAAATATCACACATTCTCTCAAACACACAAAAAGGATTAAAACCACCTCCTGAAAAAAAAAAATCATACAAAAAAAAGGGGTGATAAAACAGTTCAGAGTTACAACTTCATTTAGTACTATTACACAAAATCAATAGGCATAGCATATTCCTGGGGATGACCTATTTTAGTTTCCTGCCAGATCCTAATAATGGTATGCATTTTCTTCCAATTTAAATGACAACATCTATTACTTTGAAACTATCTTAGCACATTGATGCAGTTTCATATTGGCTAATAATATTCCCCCATTTGTTTCTCACCCATTTATATGCTACTACTTATTGTTAGTGAAGCATGACACTGCCAGATGTGCCTGCAGAAATGAAATGAGGGCACACAAGCAGTGAAAGCCTTGCAAGCGCTTCAACTACTTGACATTACTGTGTGTCCACACAATAGGAGGGGGAACAGCAGTTTGTTTCTTGGCTAGACTTCCACTGTAAAGCCATAGTCACAGCATCCTGCTGAACTGAAGGGCCCTTGTCAGCAGTCATTCCCTTTGGTTTTGTTTGAACTTTTAAAGATTCGAGTTCTTTATTGACAGAAGGATTTTAATATTTACTATATTTACATGTTTTATTGGAATCCAAGTAATTCTCCTGGGTGAGATTATTAAGTTTTACTCTGTCTGGATACAAGGTTTTTTGAAAGACAGACCATAAGAAAGACATTCTTCTTCTTCCACACCCTGTGCCCCCTCATTCAAAGTACACTTTATGGGAGAAATGCCAAATAAGATGCACTTTCTTAAGACCAGTATGACACATGACTGTCTTAATTTTTGTATTTTCTTTTCTTTTTTTTCACTTCTTAAATGCACAGCTGGCATCTTCTTTACGTTATGAATATGTGTGGGCACTGATGATAAAGTCCATAGGGGTTATTCATGTTAGCTAGCAGCTCCTCACAGCGGCAGGGCCCAGCTCCAAGGGTGAAAGATGGGTTTGTGTCTACACTTGTGTCTCAGAGCATGGTGATGGCAGCTGGAAACCATTTCCTCAATTACACACATTGCTTTTCTCTGGGCATCTAGACAGATGATGCCACAAGGATGCCCCGCTGCTGAACCAGCTGGGAAACCATCTAGTTGCCTGCAGAGATAGTGCACTGCCTTTGCTCTTGATGTGCTGCTTGGGAAAAGGAACTTACTCTTCAGACTACATCCTTCCTCTCCAAGAACTTCATGTGTTGCATGTGGCAGGGATGGTGAAGGCCAGGGGTATAACAACAGCCCATGTGTGAGCTGTAGAGACACGAGTGGGGCCTGGAGAGGAGCTGGATGGGGCAGCAGTGGGACATGGATGGGGCACCCTCACCAAGATGCCCTGCAGCAATCCACCACTATCTGGTTGCTACAGGGATGCAAAGGTGAGCAGCTGAAGCTCAGCAAACTGAACAGATTTGAAATGAGGGTTTTGTTAAATAGGGAAAGTAGCAAGCTATGGGAATGAATTGTTACGACTGAAGTGTTCTTGCTGCCACTACTTGGAAATGTAAACAAGTCTTGAGTTTCTTTTTTGAATATTTGCCCTGCTTCCTCCAGCTATTGCAAGTGTTATGACTGGGTGGTGCAGATATTAATGACAGGGAGGTATCTTTCTCCTTTACAATATCCACCGCCATGCAACAGCAAGCACAGCAGCCTCTTTGCCCTTATAATGGACTGATCTGTCAATCCCATGACACTCATCAGTTACCAGCCATGTCTGAAACAGACCTGTCAGTTGCTCATCTAACATCATTTTTTCCTGACATGAGGAATAAGTAGATAACTGCTTTCTGTGTTGGCAGGAAGAGTGGAACACAGTGGCAGACCTGCTGAGCAAAGCATTTGGTGCTGAGGGCCAGATGTTCATGCTGCCCGTAGCTGGGGACCACTTTGGGCCACCTCCAAGCACCCAAGACTTGCCAAAGCACCAGACATGTGACTGCAGAGCCCACCTTCTTGGCTTCACCCAAAAGGGAGATACTTTGCAGGTTCTTGTTTACACCACATGCTAGATAGTGAGGGTTTGCTTAAAAAGAGCTCTCCTGGTCAGAAACACAGTGATGATGTGGACACACACCCACTAACATAACACAGAAATACCCCAGTCAAGAAGAAGCCATGTCTATGATAATAATCAGCTCTGAGTCCTCAAGAAGCAGGAAAAAAAATGCATCTTATGATTCCCCTGGATAATAGGTTAACACTTTAATATGGACTTGGGCTTTCTCAGCCTTAATAGTATAGCAGGATGAATGAGGCACATGTGTCTTTTTGGATCTCTAGGATTTATGGGTTAAGTCAATTATGTAAAAAGAAAACTATTTACCTCAGCAGAATTAGAAATTATGAAACATATGGAGCATTATTTCTAACAACCTGAGAGAAAATGCTGCCTAATAACAGTTCTTGTCTTCTCTTTAGAAAGGCTAATCTTAGTCTTCATTATTTTCCAAATGACATTATTACTCAGTAAATAGAATTTGAAGCCAAGGAACAGAAATTGCTCAGTTCCTGGCAAACTTCTCATCTTGCTCAATAATCGTGATTATAATGATTTTATTCATAAGTCACATTAAGTTTTTTCCTATGGTAAAATTAAATGCAATGGGAAGTGAATGATCTATTCCCAAAATGCAAAGCTAAAAGCAATACATCTTGCTTCTACATGAAACAGTCACATTTATGCTCCAGATAGTCAATGACTGAACCAAAAATAACTATTCTGGTGAACCCTGGCATTCAACTCTTCCTTTTCTTTTTGTTTAATAACAGAACAAAATGTCAATTGACTTAATTAAAGCATGGAGATCTCTATCCACAGAATATCAGACAGATTCATACTAAATTGCTGGATGAGGAGTAATCAATGTAATCTGAGAGATCAGAATCCAAGAATCAAAGATAACACTGAACAGATAGATTTGTGCCCTTCTTCATTGCAAAACATGAGAGTTTGGTCTTTTTAAGTAAGGTCTTTTTTGAAGAGAGTTATTGCTGTCAACTCTACATTTCCACCAGACCAAAGGGGACCAGCTTTAAGACTAAAAAGAGACTGTGGTGTGAACATTTTGCTGAATTGGAATAACCTATAAAAATAGAGGCTGGACATAATTTGCTGAGATTTTATTTCAGTAGAAAGTAAGTTTTTTCAACGGGAGTGAATACTCTGAAGCCCAGACATCCAAGGAAAGTACCTGGAGCTAGAGGGTAGCAAGCAAATGTGAAAGAAATTGCACCCTCTTAGTTCACTACTGCCTAGTATGCTGGGCTGCACCAGGACACCTTCTGAGGGAAGCAGGGTAACTGATGAGCCAAATAAACTTTTCTCTTTAGAAATTAACAACATGAATTTTGGAGGAGGAAGGCAAGCAGCAGCACGCTCACTCGGGGCTTGATGCAATCCTGAACCCAACAAAGGACATGGAGAACAATAAGTAAGAAAGACTGCAATGACTCAGATCAAAATCTTGCAGCCTTGGGAGGTGAGTGACTGATGTGCAGAGAGATGAGTGACTGATGTGTTTTTAAAAGGCACTGCAATTGTTTTATATTTGCTTGGCATTTACGGAGGGTCAGTCTTCTGGGTTTATACCTGTCATCTGGAGCAGACTGAGGAGATTTGAGGGAAGAAAACAATAATAAACCTGCTAAGTCTATATGAGTACAAAAGGCTCTGTAATAACAGTGGCAGCATTTACCTGAGGTATTTGCATTATTTTGGAGAAACTTTGACATGCGATTTATGGTTCTGATGCTCAGCAACTCACCAAACCTAAAACATGTTTGATTATGCCTGAATAATATATACTGCTTTAATCAAGGATATGGCATGTTCATGACACACCTCTTGGAGAACAAATGTCCCCACCAGTATTTTGAAGGCAAAATTAGTTAAATGCATGGGATTGTTAAGCATAAAGAAGACATGTAGTCCTATTCAGGTTACCATAACACAATAATAAAAGGAGTCTGCTCTAGAGAGGGTCTTTTTTACAAGGGCGTGTAGTGATAGGACAAGGGAGAATGGTTTAAACCAAAAGAGGTTAGATTTAGATTAGACATTAGGAAGAAGTTTTTCACTGTGAGTGTGTAGAGACGCTGGCACAGGTTGCCCAGAGAAGCTGTGGCTGCCCCATCCTTGGCAATGTTCAAGGCCAGGTTGGACGGGGCTTTGAGCAACCTGGTCTAGTGGAAGGTGTCTCTGCCAATGGCAGGGAGGTTGGAACTGGATGATCTCTAAGATCTCTTCCAACCCAAACCATTCTATGATTCTATGAGCACAAAGCAATACAGCTAGGCATGCTACATTGCGTCGGCCTCATGAAGCATATTTTTTGTAGTACACTGAATTTTCCCGAAGTTTTGCCAATGAGGTCTTTTTTAGGATTACTTTTTCTTAGGTTTGGAAAATTGATTGAAATTAGGGACCAAAACCACCAAAACTCTGCTGGGCCCTGAGCAGTATTGCAAAAATGATCACCTGGCTTGCTCAGAACCCTGCTATCTGAGAGTAACCTAAGCAAATAGTGATATCTATTTCTTTATTCATTTATCTGTCTTATTTCCAGGGGACTAGATGTCAGGAATCCATGTTTGTCTAATTTATGACAAATTATTTCATTTTAATTGGTGGTGGCGAAAGGAAAATGTGGTCAGTATTGAAGCCACTCAAATAAAGGAGCTAATCACCTTATTCAACATAGAACACCACATTTAAAAGAGATAAAAGGTTTTGAATAACTTACTTTCATGCACATGCATGCATATGCGTGTGTAGTATGTGTAAGAGCTTATATTTATTTATACTTGGTATGCCTAGAGAGTACTAGATACTTCCTTGAAAGAAAGAATATGTCCTCTTTTTGTGCCATGAATTTACCTCTTGAACTACACACGGAAGAACATTAAGATTTACAAAGCTATTATAACTGACAGATTAATTTCATATTTTAATTGATAACCATCAAGGCAGTTCAGGAAAGGTTAACTTGCAACTATATTTGGAAATTGCTCTCATAACATCACTTAATTCCTCTAGAAGTTAACTTTAATCAAAGAAACTCTTTGCTGATATTATTACATATAATTTATCTGAAAGTGACCCTACTTAGTCTTTCTGTGACCTTATCTTTTGCATGATCCAGCAAGAATGGGACCTCATTTGCTTCCCTCATATCCTTTTACTTCATGTATCTTGTGTAGATTTGCGACTCCTGAATAAACTAACCCAAGGATATAACCACTTACTGTACATACTGAAATCCCCACTCAAAAAATATCTGGCACGTACTGGTGTCCTCAAGCAAAACACTAAAAAATTGTGACAGAAAGGTAGGGTTTTTTCCTCCTGTTTTTGGAAAATAAAGATTTTGCAGCACAGAAGTGTGCTGACAGAAAACCAAAATAAAATTGTAATGTTACTATGTATAACATAGAATCGTTTTAATCATTAAAAGTAGAAGAAAATAAAGACTCTAGTTTTTGTCTTGCAACACCAAGTCATGTCTCTACCCACCCACAGGCGGACAGCTCATGTTCCTCCATTAGCAGCACAGTTTGCCTCTGCTCGTGCTATCAGATATCCTCAACCTGAATGATGGTGTTGTGAGAAAGTGCAATTTAAAATTCTCCCTAAGGTGTATAAAGGCATCAATGTTTCAGGGAAACATAACATCTTAGAAGATGATTGGACTGGCAGCTTTGGTGTTTCACTGTGTGTTTTCCCTCCTCCCTTATTAAAACATACTGCCTGTTCAGCTGTGTGGGGCTACAGGGGAGGCAGGAGTGTATGAAGGCTTTAGGGGTGGCTTGTGAGCACTGGGGAAGTCAGAGAAGCCTCTTCAAAGCTAGAGAACAGACAGAGAATGCTATGGTTTGCCCTCACTGGGGCTGTTGTTATCACACATCTTCTCTGATGCACAGCACTGAAGAAGGGCAGTGAGCAATGAAGACCGAAGGCCAGCACCCTCTCATAATGCTGCTGAAGAGGGAGCACAGGGGCAGACATCTTGGGGTGTCAGGGGTATCATGGGCAGCATCGGTGTGGAAAACGTCTCTGAACCAGGACTAACACATGCTGTCTGAAGTGCCAGGATCCATAGGCCATACATGACAGTATCCTCATGGCTGGTGGATTTCAGCCTGGTGGGTCTCAGCAGGAGCCAAGAGAACACCATTGACATGTTCTCAGCAAGGCACTGCCAACCCTCACTTTGGCACCTCACAGCTTTTGAGTGGTTTTTTCATCCCACCAATATTCTGTCAAAATTATTTATTTGTGTGAAGTATCAGCACATACCCCGCATTATTGGACCTTTTCCTACCCTTGAACGTCAGAGGACAGGAGGATTTGTACCATTTTCATCACACTGGTTTTTAAATTTTTTTTCAATGTGACAGTTTCTGTATTTATTAAATAACAAATGGCTAACAAAGAACAGATTAGGGAGTGTATCCATATTGTGCATGAAAAGACGCGTGTTAGAATTACTTTCATAAATGAGAAGATGCGAAATGGAAGCCTGGTTCTGCTCAGGTTATTTTACCTTCAGTGCTCCTGTACACCATGTGTCGAGCCTGTGCTCCAGGTGCTGGTTGTGAACCATCAGAAATATCTAGCACCAAATACATGGGGAGAAAAACATCATGAAGGGTCAGTGGGAAAAGTTATAGGGCAAATGTGGACAAAATGAACTGCAACAACTTGCTGAGATCAGGTGATTTCCAGCCAGCATCAACAGACTCAAACATCAACATGCATGATGTCATGCATTTAGATATCCAGAAGTTATTTGACAAGGTCTCTTATCAAGGGGCTTGTCAAGCAGTTCAGCTCCCCGGGAGGAATGTCTTGGCCTGAATAAATTAACTGTTTAAAAGATAAGGAAAAGGGGATAATAGAGCAAGGGGTAATGGGTTCAAACTTAAACAGGAGAAGTTAAGATTGGCTATAAGCAGGAAGTTCTTTATTGTGAGGGTGGTGAGGCACTGGAATGGGTTGCCCAAGGAAGTTGTGAATTCTCCACCCCTGGCAGTGTTCAAGGCCAGGTTGGACGAAGCCTTGGGTGACATGGTTTAGTGTGAGGTGTCCCTGCTTATGACAGGGGGGTTGGAACTTGGTGATCTTAAGGTCCTTTCCAACCCTAACTATTCTATGATTCTATGATGATAAATGGTCAGTTTTAACAGCACAGGTGGTTACCAGTGGTGCCTGAGTGGTAATTTATGTCTCGAGAAGTGTCTGAGGTGCAAATTTTTAGAGGCTGGAATGGTAGAGCCAGGATGCTTCATTCCAAGCTTGCCCTAAGGTTTTACTGCTCTCCAGCTGCCGGGCACTGCTCAGTACAGAACCCTGGGCTGCCTGTGGTTGTGGTCTGGCCACTATTGCCGCTCTTGTGAAAAAAAGCACCAAACAATAAATAAGTTTTCCACAGTTTACAATTATCCAAATACAAATAAAGGAATGTCAAACTGACATTCGTCTTACAGTGCTGTAATGGATCCTGTGGTAGCTCCTGTCCTGCATGAATCTATCTAGGAGATACATTTCTATATGTTTTGCCCATCTATTGTAGGCTTGAACATATTCACCAAAGATCAGACTGAAAAAACAGGTACTTTCTGTGGAGTAAATCTGCACTGCTCAGCCTGGCAAATGAATTCAAACTGGCATTTTGCAACTGGCCCAGCTCCACCACTCTGCTCTGCCAGTACAGAACTGACTGGAGGCTGGAGGACCACTGTGCTCATATTAATTAACCAGCTAGGATAAATAAATAGAAACTTTTTGCTTATATAAGATTTACCAAATTAAATCATTGCTGGCCTTTATGCTACTGTTTGCAGAAAGTACACTGGGGCTTCGTTATTCTTCTGTTATTTCTTAGGATTGATTCAGATTAATCAGAAAGCTCCTGAAACCTTTACATAATATTAGAGAGATTATGTCTGTTTATCAGCATCTTTAGCCCCATTTTTTGGACTGCATAACAAGTATATATCCTTTCCCTTTCCCCTCTGAGAACTGCACTTCAGTGAATTAAATACTTCAAGATGGAAAAGCTCAGAAAAGTAGAGATGTATTAGGGGAAAAAAGAAACCAAAAATGAGTACCTGACAAGTGACCTCAGAAGCATGTAATGGCCCTTTGGTCCTTGGTTAAAGACTAGCCAGCCTTGATGAAAACACATCTGACTTGAGAGAGGAGCCTGCACACTAAGAAAAATCTGTTGCAAATAAAGAAAGATGTTCCAACATGCTTTTGGAGGAAAAACTGTGTGGTTTATATACAAAGAAAAAGTGTTCCCCCACGGCCGATATTTTTGCTCATCTTTTGATACCGTATATCATGTAACATATTTAGCATATATCTTACCTCACAACTGCTGTGGGTTCACAAACCCTATAGAAATGCATCCTGCTAAAGTCTGAAGAGCTTTTCCATAAAATAAATATCTTTCCTCCCTAGTTGTTTTCTCCATATATGCCATCTTTAAAGGTTTGTGTTTGACTAAAGCTTTCTCCTTCAAAAACCAGGCATTGAGAAAACAGCTCTGCCAAGAAATCCTAATCAAGATTTAGAAGGGCCTGTTGCTATGGAAATAGCTGTGGCATCGTGTGTTCAATATGACTTCTGCTGTGTCAAAAAAGCACGCTGAAAAAAAACCAGAAATCTCTAGCCTAAGTAAAATAAATAATTAAAGTAAACCAATTGAATTAATTTTATCAATGGTACATTAATGGTAGAAGTTTAGCCTTTATTAATTAGGCTTTCATTGGCTCTTTTTACCTGCAGGCAGAGGGACTGCCATTCTCTCAGGCAGGGGGATTGCAGCAGAGAACTACTTGTACCCAGGCATGCAAAATGAGTTCACTGTGTCCAAGACACAGTAGCCTGTGTCTCCAACCCACCCATCTGACAAGCCACCTACACCAGTTTTGTCTTTTCAGCTCCCCCGCCTCCCATCCGTTCACTTAATTTTGGCCTTCTAATGTTCAATTGCTATGCTACTTAAATTGAGGCAAAAGCATTAGGCTGTACTGCAAAAACTGACCAAAGGTTCAGGAGTAACATGGTCTAATCCTAAGTCTATTGCAACATCAATTCTTGACACTATAGGAGCTATCCTTTTGTTTAGTTTGATCCCTAGTGAAAAGATTACAGAAGTTGAAGATATAAATCACCATTTGTACCTGGAGAGTTAACAGCCTTGGAGGTGAATCAGAGTGATTTGCACCTCTCTCTGGTCTTGGCTCAGGATGTTTTCCATTCCACATTGATCACACCAGTGGAGTCAACTTGAAGATGAAAGTTCAAGTTGGGGAACAAGAGCTGAGTGGCTCCTGCCAAACAAGATGAGTAGCTGCATATACATTTTAGGCCTGTTCACGGACATATGGAAATAGCGGCTTTACTGCACTTCAGTATGCTAGGCAGAACTCTCCCCTGAGCTCAGGCTCAACTGTATGTACAATGTGCAAACATTACTTCTCTGGGTACCCTGCACCTGAATATCTGATTTTAGATATGTGCGGTCATCTGACTGCTGCAAAACCTTCCTACAGAACTATGTATTTTTGAGAAGGATATGGTATTTGATGTACAACATGGAAGAGCCTGTCTTATACAGGACGCTGAAACCTAGTGTTGGCAGATGGATCTTGAAAGTCTTTGATCTGTGTGCTATGAATCCATGTCTTAACACCAAGCTAATCCAGTGCAGCTCCTTGTAAGCCATCTTGTGCCAGTGATGACTGCAATGAAATGGCAATTTTAAAATTAGAACAACAACAAAAATAAATTACAAAGTAGAACAAAATTGTCTGGTTATCCCAACTGAAATTCTAGACCTTTTAATCTAACCTGATATGGCCTCAGAAGGAAAACAAAACCAGGAAGAGTTAAATCCAATGCTGGTAGAAGGACATGCTCTAAAAGCCTGATTATCCAGATGGAACAGATAAATCTGTTACTCTTTCTCTAAATATCAACATTGCATAATTAGCAGCTGCTAAAATAATAGAAGCCAATTGAAGAAAAACATGGTATGCTCTATATTCATTTATTAAATACCTTATGTTTCCAAACAGAGCTTTCCATATTTGCTGCAAAACTATGTAGCTTCATGCTCTACACAACTGAGCAAAGATGACAGCACTGAAATGAGCTATTACTATTTCCATCAGGAAGATATGGGGAACTAGTCTGTGTCTTTGAGGCGAAAATATATATTCATCAAATGGAAAAGCTTTAAAAAGCAGCACTATCTAAAATATCAGCATCTTGTCTCCCTTGGAGACAGCTAAACCCCACATTTATCTAAATTATCTTGGTAATATGACAGAGTGATTGCTCACTAATGGTCAGTAACAGTTTTCTTTGTCATTTTCCTAGTCATTACCTCCTTAGAATGAACTCCAGAATAAACTGCTGATGCATCGTGACTAGAATATAAAGCTTACTGTTACAACAGAGACCATTTCTATTAAACTCACGAACCCATACATTGGACTTCTGACATTTTTATTTATGAAAAATAATACCCCTCTATTGCAAACCCTGATGAGCTTAGAGATATTTCATGCTTACAGCAGAAATAAAGAAATATTTATTTTGCACAGCTGTCTTCTATTTTCTTCATTTTCTTCCCACAGCAACTCATACACAGCAGCCACATTCTCTGCAAAATGAAGAGCACTGTTCAAAGAAGGTGAGTTTTGTCAATACTGTATTTCATGGCCCATTCAGCCGCATTTTTAAATTTGGCTATTTAAATCTCTTTGCCCTTTTTCAGGAGCTGGGGAGAATCACTGATTACACAGTCTGCCTGAATCCCATTTCCCCTGCTGAGTCTGAGAAAAGCCCTCACAGAACGCTTGTGCACGTGGCAGCTGCTTATTGACTCCTTCTCTCAAAGAGTGAAAATTTTCAGTGCTGAGAGCCATTGTCTTTATTTCAAATTAAATGAAGCTGATCTGTTGAACTGCAAGGATGGAGGAAAAAAAAGAACTCGAGCAGATGTAGTAAGGGAGCCAAAGTACTGCCATGTGAAACTGCGTGATTTTTTAATACTGCATCAGCCTAGAAAAACAGCATTGGTGTGACTATAAAGGAGGATAGTATCTTCCCCAGTGTCACATCAAAAAGATGCATACTAATCCTTCAGGGAGTCCTAAAAGCTGAACGGTTAAGGAAGCGCAGTGGAGGCTCTACGCTGCATTGTCCGACCTTCTTTTCTACAAGAAGGGATCTTACCTGTTTGCCATGAAAATGGGCATTGGCAACATGGGCAGCCACAGAGCGACAGAGGTGCTTCATTTGAGCTGTCAAATGCTCTCCCAACCATGAAAAAACCCCACATGCACATATAAGGTATACATACCAAAAGCTGTCAATACTTTTGGGTTTTTTTTTAAACCTCTGTTGCAATTAGGAGGAAGGAAAGAATCATCTGAAAAGTCTGATATTTCTAAATCATTAGGGTACAAGAACTCAAAGGGTTAGATCAAATTCCTCTTTCTCTTAAAACAGGCCACAAAGCCACACAATTTTGCTTGTTTTACAGAAAATGCCTTGTATCTTTGTTAGCCTAGCTTGACCATGGATTTCAGGTCAGGACCATGGAGTTCATGACCATGGAGTTCAGGTCAGGTCCTCAATTCAGCTAATCCAGAGGTGCACAGCTTACAGAAGAAAAACAGGTCATAGGTTATATAAAAGAACACAGAGCCTCATGAGGTGCCTTTCATGGCTGACACCCAAGAACAGCCAGTGGTTATTCATATGCATTCAAGTGTTTCCAGAAAGTGCCATCCGGCAGCATCAGGAATCTCCCTACCCCCAGAGCACCAGAGCAGAGCTCCCTGGGAGGATCAGCCCCAAGCTGGGTTTCTGAGCTGACCCATGTCCCAGGGCCACGTAATGCTCCACTTGCCAAGGTTTTGGCTTGCTTGTGGCAGTGGGTAATACAAAAAGCTTGTTGCCAGGAGCTGTCAGGCACAATTTTCCAAGCAATACAGACATATTCTTTCTCTTTTAAAGGGAAGAGAAAAAGGCATAGAACTGAAGCCTGACCGTGATTAGACTTTTTGAGTCCAGGCTGCCTCACTCCTATTGCCTTTCCCAAACACAGTGTTGAAGATTTGCATATTTCTGTGTATATGCAAAGAGTAGATATTGGCAGGCAATGTATTTACCTGAGAGGACAATGAAGGACTGGCACAGAAAGGAAACATTTTTCCTTGCCAAAGTGTTGGTGCATCACTGCTTGTCATGTCTATTCAAGTTCTGGTGTTTTTGGTTTCAAAAAGTCATCTACCATCTGAATGTGATCAGTCTCCCTGAGGGCTAAGAAACAAAACAGCGCAGCTGTTCCACATGCTGAATGGGCCATGAGGCTAGGGCTGAGAAGTCAGCCTGAGCCACACTAGTCCTGTCCCCATGTTGTGAGAGTCAGGCTTTCAGCATATATAGTAAGAATTCTCACTATATCCACGGATTAGCATGGACTGTTATTTAATATTCTGAAACTAGATGAATTTCTATATTTTCTAGGTGCAGGGTAAGAAATGCAACAAGAACCTGAAAGTGTAAGACCCAACAGGCTGAGCTGGACAAAAGCTCAGATTAGCTCATTATTGTATCTCCAGTGCCCAGCATTGTATGGGTTTCCACATTTGGCATTTTGTGGCATCAACTTAGTGCCACTGTTTGATTATGCATTCTGTGTCAGATTGCTCCATTTTTGAGACTTGCTGGAAATGTCATTTAATGCCCTTTAGTTGCTGCACGTGAGAAACAGTCACTAATTTTTCACCTTCCCTATGCTTCTCTAACTCTCTCTCATATCGAGGGTTTTAAGCTGATCTTATATGAAATGTATTCCCCTAGAAAAGATTTGAATGTTAAATTACTGATTTGCAAATCATGTAACGTAATGAAATGTTTTTAAATAAAGCTAATATGCCTAAGAAGAATAAATATTTGAAGATGGAGATCAGTTCAAATAACGCTGAGATGCATGAGATTATTTTCATCGTTTAGTGCTCTGCTCTTGGAACAAATTCAAACACTCAAAGCTTTGAAAATATATATATTGCAATAAAGAAGCAGTAAAAATATCAGCAGGAATGACCTAAGTATGTGTGGGAAAGGTGAGAAGAGGCAGGAGGAAAGGGAGGAGTTTAAGCTAGCACAGAAAATGCTCTCCCCAAAATCATTTTAATGCAATAAGAAATTAATCTATTCTGTATATTTCCCACTATAATGAGTTATTTTTTGCCTCAGGCTGCCAATCAATTCTGCTGACAAAGACTCCAAACCTTCAAATGTCTTGCATTAATGCTCTTACATGAACTAAAAATTTGCACTTTAATGTAACCATGTTAGGAAGAGATATTGTAAAACGTTGCTAAATTTATTGACTAGAAAAGTGGAAGTGGGTAATTTATAAGAAAATAATTTAATTCTCCAAGGTGATTTAGTCTCTCTGCGTTTTATCACTGTGCCTAAGAACTTAGCAGGCTATGTAAGCAAAACAACTCTTCAAAATGTGCAGTAGATCTGCAGACAGATATTTTGACCCATAAGGAGAATTTTAATCCATATTTGAACAATCCTGAACCCAAGTTTCACAGTGGCCTCGCCTGAGGGGCAAAAGGAAGTAAACGAAATAGTAATACTACAGAGAAACACCACTATCCCAACTTGGCAAAAGGAGAAGTTAAGTAAGAAGCCAGCCACATGCCTTGGGTATGCCCCACTGGTGTGAGACCAGGGTGCCAAAGGGAATTTTACTAACAAGCCAGAGCCTGCAGGTACCTCAGGACATCCCCTTTGGAAGTGAGAGCACAGAGTAATCACTGCTGATTACATGCAGGATGCTTCTCTTACCAGACTAGCCTCTGAGGTGGACAAAAGATACCTTCATACTCAGCATAGTGCATATGGTTGTACTTGCAGGGATGTGGTTTTATTTGCAGGAAAACAAAATTTTTAGGAAAAAAGGTTTTGGTATGTTGAAAATGTATGAGAGGCCTTTTTGACCTTAAATGACATGCACAATTCTCTAATCCTCTCAGAAGCACCCATGTCACACAAAACAAATAATTTAGAACTACAGGCCACTCTAAAATCAGGCAGCATATGATTAGTATTAAACCAAAAAGCATTTTAATCCTGCTGCAAGATTAAAAGGGTGCTGAAAAACAAAGTGGTATTCCTGTTTCCCTCTGAATGAAATATCCCATTTGATAACAACAGGAAGATCTAGAGAAGAAATACCTGCACACTGAGGTGAATGAGAGTGTGGCTGGAGTGCTTTTCAGCTTTTAAACACCCAGCTATTGACTTCAAGGAGGTTTCTCCAAATCTGTATTGGTGCTGCTGAGAGCAGACCTTAGTCTCCAGCTCTCAGACCTTGCTCAGTTAACACATGGCTTATCTGTAGAGACACTTAAAAATAAGTGGCTCAGCTTGGTAAAAGCCACTTTATAAGCTGCCTGCTACAATGCAAAGCTTCCTTCTTTGATTAAAAGGTACCGATTTAAAGGAAGACAGCAGTGGCAGGCCTCGCTGTCTTTAAATGGGAGCTCATTGTTTTATGAGAACAAAGAAGCCAATAAAAATCTACAGGTTGAGTCAAAAGCATTTCAGTGTTGCTGAAAAATATGATTTTAGCTATCTGTAAATTATTAAGTACATCCTGGACCTAGAGACATAAATTGAGCCTCCATAAAAAGTCCCTCCATACTTATAAACTGTGAACATAGGGGTGAAATTATCCTATTTAATCATACAACTAGCTGACCATCATCAGCCTGGGCTACTTCTTGAAGAAATGGGATCAAAAATGCTCTGAAGGTGACTATTTCTTTAGGCAGTTCTGGGAGATCCTAGGTGATGAGGCTTCTAATTTCTGCAACACAGAAAAGTACCTGAAGTTCCTAAATCCACTTCATAGGACGAAAATACTAGGAGGTATAACTGCCATCTTGCTGTTCCTTTATTATTTTGTCTGTTTAATTGGGTCTTGACCAAGATCAGACAGAGATTTTCCCTTAGTATTTGTCTGTGTGTTCAGTATCTATAATACACATAACTATAAGAAAAAAAATCCAGAATGCTGTGCTAAGATGGAGTACCTATGTTTATTCTCCCATCCATTTTCCATAGTTCATGGCAGATTTTCATTCCACCTAATGGAAATTGTAGTATTTTGATGGAAGATGATAATTCAACATCTTGCAAAAGAGGAGGCAGAAAACCCAAAGGAAAACTTGCAGATTCAGTATTCTTATTACAGTATAATAATAGCAGACCATCTCTTTTCTTTTTAAGACATTTTATAAACATGTTACCTGCTTTGGATTCTTGGATTTAAGAAAAAAATCTTAACCAGCACTTGATGGGAAATGTGCTGCAAGAGAAGCCCTGATGCTATGGTAACAGAGCTGCCTGTGTAATCCACGCTTATGCAAGAGCTGTGAGATGCTGGCTTTTCTCCCATCGAGTTAAATGGGAAGAGCCTCCTTGATTTCAAGTATTGTGAAATCTTTCCATTTGTTTCTGTGTCAGTGCAGGATAGTCTTTCTCTAGATAATTTCTCTTGAAGGTAAAATTTTTAAGGCAGCATACATACAAATGACATATGATAAATCGACTTCTTTGGAAAGACCTGCTTTATTCAGGGTAGAACACCCAGGTACCTACCTCTTATTCAGCTGCATCTTAGTTTTACTCATGGTTCTATTACCCTGCTTTACAAATAATCCATGAAAGATCTGAAAAAGTCATGCACATCTTGCCCTGTATTTACCAAGTGGCCAGTGGCCTCCAAGGGCATTTTCAAGGTCTGATTTCAGGCACCATAATAGGTGTGTACAGGCAGACAGAAATTCCTTCATATTAAGTAACCTCCAATGATCACTAGTCATTTCTGAAAACGTAAGCTGCTGACTGGGTGCATGGAAGTGTTTAGGGGATCACGGTCTGGTGGTGACTGAAAACAGATAACTTCTGAACAGCCCTCAAATCCCTCAGAAGTTTGCCTGACTTGAACTATAAATCTCTTCAATTATTTATCAACCTGCACTTACTCTCAGACTCTGAGGCAGTTAGAAAGGAAGGAAGGAAGGAAGGAAGGAAGGAAGGAAGGAAGGAAGGAAGGAAGGAAGGAAGGAAGGAAGGAAGGAA
>JBCJKH010009509.1:0-10475 GCA_039877255.1 Loriculus beryllinus | reverse complement strand
TACAGCAGAATACCTGTTCACATGTAGTATAACTGGCAGTAACAACCTCATATTTATTAAGGCTGGGTGAAATTAGGAAGACAAAGAAAAAAAACAGGGAAGTGCAATTGTACACATTTGTTTTGTGGTCATCAATACTTAGCTTGTTATGGCATTACAGTGGCACATTGATTGAATACAGAGGAGATGTGTAATCAGCACATAGATTTTATTTAAGCATTGATCTTTCAGTCAAAAGCCCCATAGCCAATCTCTTCAAGAATTTCTGACTTGTCAAGGCCAGGCAAGAAATGCCACAAAAAAGCAATATAGACTGCATTCATTCTACACACATACAGATGATTGTACAGACATCAAGACATTTCTTCAGGCAAAACCTGCAAAAGCAAGATGGGGTTCTAGTATTCAAATAGCAACAGAATGCATGCCTCTGATTTTTTTTGGAGGGGAAATAAGGCTTAAAACACACAAAAAAAATTCAGACTGCTAAAACTCTGCACCTCCGCTAGGAACTGTCTCTCCACTTGAAGTATCATATAGTAGCCTAATCATTACCACAGTGCTGTATTGATGCAAAACTTACTCAAAATCAAGCTTTTCTTCTTGAATATGCAAAATTGCAGTCATCCTAAAGGAGTGGAGGACATCTCTCATCACATATTTTAGTTTAAAAATAAATCCAAATTTAAAATCTCTCGGGGAATATTTTTTACTCTTAAAAATAGAGTTCTTAAAAATAAAAACCAGGACTTTTTAGGCAATGTTTACAATGTATATGCATTAAAAAAGCAAACACTAATTTTACCTGCGCATCAGCCAGTACTCCTAGGCATACATCCACTGTCTGTGTGTATCATTTTGTCTACATCATTTGGCACAGATTCCGATACTGCAACTACTGCGATTTTTATCAGCTGAATCTCTTCTACCATGTTTGTAGAAGGTAGTTTATTGGGCAGTGTTAGGAAACTGGAGTCAGGGGGAGACCCAGGAACCTGCTTGTCCTGGGGGAAGATTTCTACCTTTTACCCTGTTTTTTGAGCCTTTGTTTAACCTGTAGGAGTTGTCATGACAATAACCTTTTGCCATCAATTTAAACAGGATTTTAGGTTGCTTGGTTTTGAGGGAAAAAAAAAAAAATCATTGTAGATCTGTAAATGATACCCCTCAAACTTTAGCCTTTGTTGTCTGACAGACCTTTTGAAACACAGTACACAGAAAAAACTATCAAGATTAGAGAACATAACTGGTGATAACTTTCAGTGTTATCTTAATAAACTTTCTAGACTTGATTACCCTAGATAAAGAAGATATAGATCAGTCATGATAGCTGGAAAACTACAGATAAGCTGGTCATCCTTTCAAGATAAAAATGCCCATCTGTTCTAAGATTGCAATCAAGAACCTTGTGCTGATATTTAGTCTATTCCTACATGGCCTCTAGCTAATTAAATACTAAGATGAAGTCCGTTGTTAATGCTTTCTCTATTCATTTACCTCACTTTATTGTATCTACTCTGGGCTTTTCTAAAGATAACGGCATACTAAAAAAACCTCATGGAAGGTTATGAAAGCCACTTACACTTAGTCGTCTCATAGAGTTGAAGGGTTCAGGAGCAGGAGTGCTTATAATTCGCTGCCCTTCAGTGACAGCAAGAAATGTGGCTGTACTGCAAATCCAAACTCAGGTAATTCCAATTTCAGAGGGCTGTAGCTAACATACAATTTTTTTTTTTCTTTTATATATTTTTTTTTCTCCCCCAGTAATTCTCTTAGTATTTCACTTTTGTTTCTTTTACTTTACCTTTTCTTTTTTTGGCGGGGAAGCAGTCAGAAATTTAGAGGTGTAGGATTTGTTTATTTGCAAAGTTGTAATAGAGAGATTACAAACACATTACTCATCCAGGAATGAGAATGAATAAGAATTGGGACTGAAAAGGATTAGGCATGGAGGCGATTCTCTGCCAACCTTTTCTACATTGCAGAGATATATTCAAATAGATTACGGAAAAGCAGTAACCTTACCTAATTAAGGTTGATGGTAACACTGCTGTAATATTGCTTCTGCTCAGTTCTTCCATCATGGAGTTACTTCTGACTATGTCTGGGTATCTAATTTTTTTCCCTGTTAATTTTTTAACATACAAACTGTCTTCTTGAATATCTGAACTGACTTCTCAATCTGCAGCACACAAAATTCTTTGCAGTCTCTATGCCTCTATGTGATCAGCTAGAATTTTTTGCGCTTTGAACTAAAAAATATTGTGAGGTGTGTCTTTATTATACCACTGTTACAAAATTTTCTTCTTACAGTTTTTATTCATATGAGAGTTCTATGTTGATTATTTAATCATATATTAATAGATTGCCTCCAGCCTAATTTTTTAACTTTAAAACATTTTTTCCATAAGTCATTTCCATGTTTCAAAATCCAGATTAAGCTCTTCTTTTTCTGCATGAGAAATCTAAAATCAATTGTTGTATTGTGCATATTACTTATGTTGTTTACTTGCATTACTACTACTACCTCTGTTATTAATTCACCTCCCTTCCATTGGAATTTGACTATTCTGACGTGTGTTCTACCTCCTGTTTCTGGGTTATCAGCTGACTTTGCTGTGTGATGGTTTTGCCGAAGCTGAGTGATGAAGGACCCTTAGCATTGCAGTGTTCTGCCACTTCTAACCTCTCTGTGTTAACCAAAAATATTCTTCATTCAACACATATTCCAGTAATTAATTTCCTCCAAATTACAGTAGAAGCTTCAGTGTTTGCTGCACCATGTTTATTCCTAAACCACTAATGTCATCACAAACAAATTTCATATCCATTTTAGCATCCCTCATTACAGTTGCTAATCAGGTCACTCTTTCAAACATCCATCTCTACCATGTATACCAACTTCACTTCTAGCTGTGCTTTACTGTACTATTTCTCTCTCTTTCTTTTTCAGTTCCTGTGGCCCTTCTTTATCCTGTCTCTGCTACACCAGGTGTCCTCTCCACATTAGTTCCAGACCTTCTAGGCATTCATGTTTCTGTGTCCCCATCGTCCTCTGGGGAGAAAAAAAAACAAAAAGAAAAAAAAGGCAATTTCTATGCAAGTCTTTGTACCCTGTTTTATCTTAGCTCTACAGGCAAGCAGACTTCTAACATAGCTTTAGGAGCTTCTCATATGCACCTTCTCTCTAGGACTTCTCCTGCTTCCTCAGCAGTGAACCCACCTCTAAGATAAGCATGCCTTCTTTGTTCCTACCCTGATTTTCCCCACCGCATTTTTTTCTTTCATGCCTCTTTTTTTCTTGTATCAATTTTCCTTCTAATTTTAATCCACTGTCTCAAACCCACCAACAAATCTCATACAACATTTCAGATTCATTAGCATCTGTGCAAGATTACTAACATAAATTCATTTTAAAACATCAGAACTTCCTTTACTACAGAACTCTTAGTCATTTCTGAGTTCTGATACGACATCTATCATATTATTCAGGATATTTATCTTAACAGGGGAAAAAAAAAAGAAGCAATGACTGCGTATCATTATAAAGTGCTCTGGTTTGGTAGAGTCAAATTTTGTAAGTTTCCAGAAATATACATGGAAACAGGAAATCCAGGCAAAATATAGCAATATTTCAAGTACCTAAAGATGATGAGCAAATTGTGCTACCAGATGGGTCCACTTGCCACTAAGCAGCTTAGTTTATTTCAAGCAATGGGTGTTAGGTCGGATATCAGAGCATTGAAGACCAGTAGGACCTGCTATTTCAATTCCTTTGTATATTCAGTCAGTCCCATTGTAATTCTGGAATCAATGTAGAAAAATCATTCATTAGACTTCTTTTTTTCCTCAAGGATCAAAAGCCATCCCTTCTTTCCTATACATGCTTACATACAGTACTTTTCCACTGCCTAACAAAAGCCATTGCTGGCACCAGTGCCAGGCATTTGTAAATTATCTTGCCTGAATACCTAATGTACAAATTCATACTTATGCTTTTTATAAAGACTGCTTCAACCACACCATCTGATCCTAACAAACTAATTCAATATAACCATGGGTGTTGTTCAGTTGGACATACATCCACCAAAACTTTTCAAGATTGGAATCGACCTCTGCTTTTCTAATGACTTTCTTGTGGAGGGAAGCAGCAGAGTAAGGGAAAATTGTTCTTACCGTATAACTAGGATACACAGAAAAAAACAATCTGTTGTATATAATATTTGCTTCCACAAATAAATTTAAAGGCACTGGAAAGATGCGGATGACATGCCACTCTCATTCATCTTAAAGTGTCAGGCCAGCCACCTCTATTCCTGCTGCTGAAACTTTTATCTCATCAACAGCCTTTCTGTCAGTCTTAGAATATCTAGTCTCATTAAGTTTTGAATGCAGATTCTCATTGGTTGTTTTTAGCTTGTGGGCTTTTTTATGCCAGCCTACTCTCAGTGTTAGGGTGCCTTCTCAAGAAATCCTTGCAGTCTTCATAACTACATTTTATTCATAAATTACTTCTGTGTGCTTCAAAGTATAGATAAGAAGAAGGTCTCCAAAAAAGGTGTGTACACCCTGATACTGTGATTTCTCTCACCTAACTTCAGTTCTGCAATACTACAGTTTAGTGTGATCTGGCTGTCCACACTCTAATGTAGCTGATGAAAGAGAAGAGGAAAAATTGTCCTCTTGTAAGTTGCTTTGTGCAGAGATTGGTTAACTGAATTCTGTTTTGGAACTAACGCAGGCTCTCCACTGACTGAGAGAGTCCAGAAGCTGATAGCTAACTTTTCACTGCTAAAGTAGCGCTTCAAGTATAACTCACCTTATATATGCACATCTCCTCTAGAACTTGCAGAAAGCACACAGTTTTCCTGAAACCTCATTCTGTCTATCCACAAGCAGTTCCCTAGAAGTTTTTCTGCAAATAGTTCGAAATAATAGGGAAAAGAGCAAACACTGACTGCTAGAAATAGCATCTCTCTCAAAAGCTATTTGCATATACAAATTAGCAGTGCAAATATTTCTTTCAAAACCTGCACACTAAGAAAAAAGACATTATTATTATTCCTGTTGAAAGATGGTGCTGCAGGTTAGTACTTTCCATAACCATAAACGTTAGTTTTCATTTATGTGGTGCTGCATTGTTATGCCCAGTAATGGGATGAATAAGGGGGCCTGCAAAACTCTGCTACTCATTGGAGAGGTCACTGAGTTTCCAAGTTTGAAGCAGGACAAATCACCTGCAAGACCTGCTGCTGTGATGGTCCATCTTCTGCCTGGATTCTGTGGGTGAGCCTCTGAGGGTATTCCCATCTAATGCAGGGTATGCAAATTGGAGGGAACCTCACACTAGAAAGTATGCAACGTGGTCCTTCTTATGTTTTAGAAAAGAAACAGCTTAGCTTTAAATGAGGAAAGAGTAATATCTCGGTTAATGAGAAAAAAAAAATCAGTAATGTTGTAGGAATGAGAGTTATAATGCGCAGAAACAGAGAAAATATGAGCAAATGAGGTGTGAGGCATGATGTTACTGGGAGAGGGCAGGCAGAGAGATATGACGATTGACAAACCTAAGCTATAAGGATATTTTTTAGATACCAGAATGTAGAAGCTAATTAAAGGGGTTTATTCATATCAGAGTAGCCTTTAGCCCTGCCTGGACTATCGTGATACAGCTTTTAGTGCCCAATTTTAAGATTATTATGTTCTTTTAAAATATAATTTTAGTCACTGTAATTTTTTTATTTTTTTTGTGACAAAAGGTAAAATTCTTTCCTGGCCATTGCTGGCATTATAATCTGCTTATGTCCTTAAACCTATGATTTGATTACCCTTATTATCTTGGCTTTCATAGCTATAAAAATGTTATTAGTGATCATAAAAGTATCTGCCCTTTTTTACTCAAGTCGAATTATTTTACTTGTCTACCTCCTGTGGCAATGTACTCAGCAGGTCAAATATATATTGCGTATCTGAGCTTGTACAGAACTTTATGGTCCACGAATGAGGTTTAAAATTTTACAAATCTTATGAGAGCAAGGCTTCCCATTGATTTGTTAAGTACTTCCTGCTCACTTGAGGATGATAAGGGTAGTGCAAGGATTCTTCAAGATGCTATATTTATTTCACTGTGACTTTAAGATGAGTCCTTGAGATTCTGAGGTCATGTATTTATTTAAATTATTGAAGAACAAGACCAAAAAATTAAGTTATTCTCAAGGACCTTTGATATAGCTCTTCATTTTCCAATCCTGTATCTGCAAAAGAATAATTCCTGTAGGAAAACATCATTCCTGATACCTGTGCAACGAACTCACTAACTTGGACTATTTTGGATGTCGGACTAGACATCCCAAACTTGACTTTCATGAGCATTTGCAGCCCCTCCTGACTTTAGGAATATTTACCAACGCCTCTTATGTTCTCTTGACTAGGAAAAAGCTAAAATCTGGCAGAGGAACAGTAATGTCAAAACAGGACTTCTACAGGAGTTGATTCAGGACAAGGCATCCTTCCCCAGCAAGCCTGCGCCTCAGATAAGGCTGTGCAGGTGCAGGTGGGGAAGGGTTAAACATGGTGACAGAGGAGAATTAATGGTCAGTGTCAGAAACAGCAAAACAGCATTTGAGAGGCCAATACCCTGCTGGGCATAAACTTGACCTCGTGCCGACCCGTGGCTGCCAGGCAGCCCAGAGAGCCACAGCCAGGTCTGAGGCAAAGCTGCGCAACCCGGGGCGCCGAGCTGCCGTGGCAGTGACCTCCAGCCGTGATTTATTGACTGGTGTCTCTTCATGCTTGAGTAGGGCTCTGGTGGCCAGTGAAAGATTACACATTAGTCTGCGAGGATGGGCTGGCACTACTGGCTCCGAAGAAATGCAGACCAACTCTCACACGTATTAGGTTTGGCGTAATTCTAAGAGGACACATAGAATGGTTTTATTTTACCTGGCAGCCATGACATTCACTGATATAAAGGATATAATCACAGAAACTGAGTAAGATATTAATGTGGAATTT
The DNA here is from genome assembly GCA_039877255.1 of Loriculus beryllinus. Lineage (NCBI taxonomy): Eukaryota > Metazoa > Chordata > Aves > Psittaciformes > Psittacidae > Loriculus > Loriculus beryllinus. The sequence goes on along the minus strand of JBCJKH010009509.1, from coordinate 3,461 downwards.
TGTACAATAACTCTGGGACCTCCAGGCTGGAAATACATACACCGCTTTCTAACATGTCACCACTTAATTTAGCATTTGAAACACTCTATCCACGCATATTTTCTCAATTTCTGTCAGCTGAAACTCTGAAACAAGGGCTTTAAAATTTCTGGATGCTGTGACCATAACTATCAGAAGGAAGTATGATTCTTTAACTGCTTAGTTAACTTTGGTTTCGGTTTATAAAACTAAAGCATTATTTTTTTAAAAGACACGTGTACAAATGTAGTTTAATTATCCTTAATCTGTAATGTTTATTGTGACTTTTATTTACATATTTCTTTTCAATTTTAAATTCATTAGTTAAAAAAGACTTGCTAAACATCTACAAAATTGAATGTGAGTAAATGTTAACAATGACAATCTTCTACACATTCACTGAGTTCTAGAAAAATGTGGGTTTAGAAATAAAATATATAATATCTGTTCCAAATCACAACTCCCTTGGCATCAATTTAGGTCTTAACATCAGCCTGAACTCCTACATGATTTTAGAGAAACACCATTTAGGTGAAAAATCATTTAAAAAATTGCTATCATTATTTGAGAATAGCGATAAACATCACTCATGCTGCTTACTCTATCACTCAATTCTCAGCACAGTTTGTCAGTGCTGGCCAAGGCAATGAAAACATTTAGTTAAAGAAAGAAGAAAGTAAATTTCTGGAGATTTGTTAATGCAAGCAAACAGAACAGATGCTTGTACAGCTTCCAAATAAGCTGGCCACACCATACCTCTTGCTCTGCACCCACTCCTGAGCTGTTGGGATGCATCCCCTATCCTGGGGCAGAGGCTCATGCCTCAGTAGCACTGCACTTGGCAGTCCAAACCTCCAGCTGGGCATATATCTTCAGGGACCGCCGAAGCTGAAATGTCTGGAAATTTGCTGTATGTTCTGCCCTGCCTCACCCTAAGATACCTCTCCGCATTTCAGAGCTGGTCCCTGAGCTTTCCAAGTCTGGAATCACAGGTGTGAACCACAGCCATAGCAGGACTGTGACCAGGAGTCTCAGATTAGGTTCCCCAAATTAAGATCCTTACAGGGCACAGGCTGAGAAGTGATGTCTTTTTCGTTATTTATTTCTTGTCCTATTTCTCAGTTCATGGAGCTATCAGAAACCATTTGGAGGAAGGCAAAAAAGTACCAGTTGGATTCAAATAGTCTGATCTGATTCTGGCCTACCTTGTAGTTGCTTTCTAGTAATTTAGTGCAAAGAGTGAACAAAGGACCACCTTTGCAGAAAATTTGAGTTATTGCTAATTGTGTTAAGTTAATTTTAGTCTTATTGAGCCCATAGCACACTTTATTGATTGTAAACAGTGTAAATTTAAAAGCCAAACCATAAAAGCCTCAAGACTACAGAAAGAAACATGATATGTATGCTTACTAGCAGCATATCACTCATTCTAATTAAAACAAAAAATACTCTGCTAATGGCATGGGGGCCTGAAAAGGTGTTCTTCAGAGATGGTGAGATGTTTCTTTTTTGAGTGAATAATACATCTGAACCACACCATCATCAAATGTTAAAAATCTGGATTTGCTGGAAGGAGAATACAGTTGTGGTTCATGTGGATCTGAACTGTGATAACAGAAACATGAAGGAAAGCCTCCCCACAACGTTTCTTCTCAGTGAGGGTGTCAGTGCTGCACTAAAGCCTGCTTCAAAATGAAAAATCCTATGATTTACTCAAATTGTCCTACATGTTTCAATGTAACAATTCACTTAAATGTTGCTATTTATGCAAAATACATTTTTGTGTTTGTGCTTAAGAGAGAATAACACAAAAAAAGAGACAGATCTTCTCATCTTCATCACAACAATAGCTATTGTAGAACATAATTTTGCAGGAGCACATCATTTTCAGTGTGTAACCCAAGCAGCACTGTATTTGAGCGTATGGAGTACTCACTCAGAGATGAAAATCATATGACTGAGGATGAGCAAATTAGATTCAAAGTGCAGCAGATAAACTGGCCTAATGCACAGCAGGACAATTCAAGATCTGCTGATAAAATTTCTTACATTACTCTGCGTAAAACTACTAAAATTAAAGCAGGAATCACTTTCTCCAGTACACACTTTTAAAACAGACACCTAATTATGTTATCAACCACTTCATGTGAGGACATAACTGGAACACTTATGTGTGGACACATAAGTGGAACATACATCTAAATTTCAAAAATAATATCAGTGTCTGGAGACACTCTTTTTAATCAAAAAAAGGAACAACTATGGCTTTCAGGAAAAAAGGGCTTATGAAAAGATGGAAAGTGGCAATGTAGTTTGTGTGACAGAGTGAACTAAACTTTTTTTCCATTCCTGTGTTGCAATATGTCACCTTGCTTCAGACAAATCTCATTTACCAAGGGAAAATCTCTGCTTCTGACAAAGGAGAAAAGTTCCTCCTCCGAGGTAGAAGTCTGTTGTTCCACACACTCAGCAATAATCTAACTAGGCCACTTTTATAGTTTGTGTGAGAATGAAACATATTTGTGAAAACTAGCACTGAAGCAAAACATACTGAAGTGATACTGTAACGATCAAGCAAATGGCACTGCAGAACTCAAATTTCAATGAAAGTTTCCTCTTGTAAAAATAAGAAACACATATGAAAGGCATAATGCAAATGAGCACCTCCCCAAAACCCCAGAGTAAATAGACTACAGCAAGCAATGACAAACCGAGCAGATGTCTACCCCTCATTCCTACGAGAGCTCTAAAATAAGAAAAACAATTATACACAAATTTCTTCATATGAATCAAAACCATGCTAAAAGTTAGTAATGTACATGAAGCAGCAGGCCAGCTCTGGCTGCAGAGTTCACACTGCTACACTGAGAAGCACACAGTTCAACAGTGAATTACCCTGGGTAGCATTTCCTGCTGTCATCCTGTTCATGGAACAGACATACAGAGGACACCCATCAGAACGTGAAAAAAAGGCTTATGTCCACAACTTGACCAACCCCATCAAGCCAGTCTGAGCTCAACAAAAGTAAGAAGACATCTAAGGAAATTTGCATGCCCAGCAACCAGATGCACTGATCCGAAAGTCAAATCCCCACTGGAATCCTTCAGAAGCAAGCAAAGTGAAACCCAGCTGCCTCCAGTTGGCAAGCACATCTTTGAGCAGAATCAGAGCCGAGCCTGAGTCCTTCTGCTGCCCATATTTTAAAGCTCTAGATATCAAGAGACTCAGTCCACACATTTAACATGGTTCGCATTTAACATCTCTCACACCGGGTTATGACGTATGGCATTTAGTCACAAATAGCCATAATTAATGCTATAACTTTTGTAACTTATAAGCATGCTTTATATAATAAAATATAAATAAGTTTAATGATGAGAGTGGTGAGACACTGGAACAGGCTGCACAGAGAAGCTGTGAACGCCCCATCCCTGGTAGTGAG
>JBCJKH010009507.1:0-23604 GCA_039877255.1 Loriculus beryllinus | reverse complement strand
CCTTAACATCCCTAGCCAAGGCTAATTTTAACTGGGCCTTAGATTTCCTCACCTGGTCCCTAGCTTCCCGAACAACATCCCTGTATTCTTCCCAGGCTGCCTGTCCTTGTTTCCACCATTTATAAGCCTCTTTTTTCCCTTGAAGTTTCCTCAGCAGCTCCTTATCTATCCAAGGAGGTCTCCTGGCCCTCCTGCTTCACTTCCTTCTAGTCAGGACACTACACAGCTGAGCTTGTGAAACAGAGTAAGAACAAGAAGGAATTTAGACATTCTTCCATGGATTCCAACACTGGTATTTGCAGAAGTTTATAACAGAATAGAATGGAGTAGAATAGATCTGGATGTCATTTACACCATCAAAACAGTCATTATACCTTAGATCTTGACAATAATAGTGAATCAATGTGTATCACTGGATTATAAATGAAGCATTGTGATTTCACTGAAGCATCTGCATAATAGGTAAACAGGTATCAGCCAATATACTTGCAAAAAATGTAAAATTTTACAGGAATTTATTAGACTTTCTTACCCAAGCTTTCCTAACCTGGGTAAGTTGCATTCTACTGTGTGTTTATACTATACTTATGCTCATACATAATTTTCCATTTAGGAAAATATTTTGGTCAGTCCCACAGTGGAAAAATTCAGGCAGGTTTCACAGTAGTACAGATGGTTTACAGTAACTTCAGCTTGGATTTTTTTTTCCTCCTGTTCTGCTTGTTCATGTTTATATATATACTTTACAAGGAAAATTTACTGAAAAGTCCTCTTAATCTTAGCAACAGTAACAGAATCTGACCGTATGCAAAACTCTGAACAGACACCAAATGCCAACATTCATATACCAGGTGGGGCTGAATGAATTCCTTTAAGCAGCCCAAAACTGAGCCTGGCTTTCACCTACACTTACAAGCTTACAAATTCAGATAAAAAATTGGTGAGTAGTTTTCCTAAATTGCTTTGTTTTCTTTGTCCAGCCTGACCTGAAATTGAGATTTATATTTTAAAAATTGTCTTTATACTCCCTTGGAGGGCACCTGAGCTATTTTAAGTACCATGTAAACCACTCAGACATAACAATGTTTCTTCCAACGTTGCCATATGAAAAAATTGAAGCTTATTCCCTCCATATATTGCTCACAAATGCCTCATTGTCCCTTTGACAAATGGTCTGTGGCAAATTGCTGAAATCATCTCTTGCAGCACTGCATCTTAAAAGATTCATGCCATTGAATACTTTTCCTCAAAGGCTAAGGTCTAGCCTCAAAATTCCAAATACTGCAGCTTAATAAAATTTTAAAGACTGAGAGACCCTCTCTCGGGATCAGCTGTCAAACATCTATTGAAAAGAAGAGACATAAACAGCCTCCACCCTAGAGTCTGAATGTCTTAGTCTTTGGCAAAAGAAAAAAAGAACAAAAAATAAGACACAGCAAGGGGTGCTTTTCACTGAAAAAACCCACCAGAATATGCTTTTTGATGTTAAAATACTAGGGGTTTGATCTTCTGTTGAAGACTATGACAGGGATACTTATTTTAAATGTTAGGATCCTGCTTGTAACGTAAAAGCACAACTGCAGATATTTTTCATCTGGCATATTTAAATATCCACTGCTTTTGTAGAACTTCCTTGGGAATTGCATATATGCTTCCACCCCACACAGAGCCTTCCCCTGGCATCTGCTCTCAGCCTCATCAGCCCAGCTTCATCTGGGGCTTTCCTCCCTGCCCTTAAGAAGGAAAAAAGTTCACCGTAGCTCATGATACTTCTCATTTTGCTTATTTCCTCCTAATCAAGCCCTATCACAGATACGTTAAGAAGTTTCAGTGACACTTTTCATTATTATATGCTTAGAAAGCTAATCCTCCTGTATCTCTTCTAGGAGGGAAAACCAACTCACGTTTGATGATCAGAGGAAAGTCAATACAAGGCAGTGTGCATGGACCACAGCTGGGTGAGTTTACAATCCAGCATATCTGCAGAAACATGTTGCATTGGTGGTTTAAAGTCACATGCGAGGCTGGGAACTGAAGCAACACATGGAGTCACACATCTTGTTCTGCCATGTCAGTGAAGGAAAGGAGCAGTGAACTTTTCAAGAGCACTGTCAATAATTGTCACCATCTGAGCTCATCAGTCAGAGTGTAAACAGGCATCAGTTAGTCCTAAATAATGAATGGCATTCCTTTCCAGCCCCCAAACCCACATCTTTAATTATGGATGTCTTTTATACTCACATCTAACCTATGCTAAATAAAGGTATCGCTTTTATTGTGCCTGCCAAAGTTATTTTTGAATGTGAAACCCATGAAATCTACTGCAACCACTTTAGATCCTGGAAGAGAAGAATGGGAGCTATTTAATAAGAATTAATGGGAGATGTACTGAAACCTGAGCTCTGAGCATTCCCCATGCTCTCAGACATGCATTATGTGGGCATTGAGAGAGAGTTGTAAAACTTTCAAATTCCAACCTATTAATCAATACTATAACACTTAGTGGTAAAACTCCTGAGTAATTAATGCTTAGCTGATGTTATAAAATGATGGGTTGTTTATGCTGTTTCAAGCATACCAGCAAGTCTCTATGCTCCCAACTACAAAGTGGTGCTTAGGGAATAATCAATCATTTCTACCAAGTTAGCAAAGATTATTTATTTTGAGTACTAATTGCAGGATACAGTTCAAACTACTTCAATTTCAGATACTTTTTCTATGCAATACAACAAGATAAACAGAATTCCCTTACTTCTATGCACACCATCCTAAGATTAGAAGACTCAGAACTCTACATGGTCCCATGTATTTTGTAACAAATATGTTCCTTGTGCCACTTTTGCAATACATTGCATTCCAACCTTACGGTTCAGTGCCCACAGAAATTACGGCAAATACTCTTAGAGCTTCCATAATCCAGTGGGTCACAATCTCGCTCTTGCCCTTCATTTCACAAAACTGGCAAATGTGTATCCTATAGAAAATTTAAGCGCAAACTGAGAAACCTCCTCTGTCTGAACAAAATTAAGCCTGCAGAATTAAATGAACTGTTAACCTCACAATATTTGCACTGCACTGGTAATTTAGGCTTTGAATAATGCCATTGCTCAGTGACATTTCAGTTGCATTGGCAGAAGGAAAAATTCTTTTATTTTTATTTTTAGCATAAGTCCTTAAGTTCAGCGTGCTCAAATAAAGCAATTGAGCAATGGCAAAAACAAAGGCACAAGGAAGTAGGGCTTCATGTTCATCAGAAATTCTCTTTAGTTGAAGCAAAAGTGTGCTATAGTACTCTAAGAATAAAAAACTGAGCTACATATAGTACTGCTATTGGTCAGTAAGACAGAAGGGCAACTAATATGTACTGAGCCTAATCTGATCTCTATTGCCTCTCCAAGAAAGTAATTTCTGTTATATCAACTGGTGTATGCATATATTTCACATGGAAAGTTTTAATGTGTCCACCACATTTCAGATGTTGTCAGTGTTCTTGCCATCTTCTCCAAATCTGCTTTCTTACCCTGTATTTGAAATCCCCAAGTTTAAATAATCTGACTTGACCATATCTAATTTCACTGAGTTTACTCAGAGCTAAAGCAGGTATTTTTTTCTTGGCATATGGAAAAGTCCATTGCAATTATATTAATATTATGTAAATAATATATATGCATAAATATACTGTCAAATATACTCTCTATATATTCTCTCTCTGTATACACAGATATTTATACACACAGATAAGAAAGACAGCTAAGAGCAACAGCCGACATACAATTCCCACTCTAACAGCACATGAAATTCTGAACTAAGGGTGGACTATTACCCAAAGTGATCCACACATGCAAGTAGTTTCTACTTATGGTGTTCTGATGAATAAAAGACAATGGAAGTAAAATCATCAGAAAATCAAATAATATATAAAATGATTTCTTTTATGTAAAATTATGCTGTGTGTTTATCTTACTGGAGATTATGTAATAATTCAATGCATGTACAGGCAACGAAGAACAAATTATAAATCTGTAAATTTTAAGCGCTAAAACTACTTTCTACACTGCAAACTATTTTTCATAATTAGCACACCTGCCTCTAACATGCTTCTAAAAAAATAGAACAAAGAAAGAAGAAATGGCCCCTCACTATTCCTGAAAAGTCCAGCTGTCTGAGACCATCAGAAGAAATAAATTCCCAAATCTGTGATTGCAGCTGGAATGTGGGTTTTATGAAGTTCATAGCTACATTAGGCCAATAACCATACATGAGATTGCTTTTGAAGAGAGGTCTCTGAAACAGAGGACTTTAGCAATGGTATTAATTGAAATACAACTGCAGATACAGCTAAACCTGTAACTGGAAAACTCAGCCATGTATTCAAGATGTATGGGAGTAACTGAACAATCAGGAAAACTCTGGAAACTTCCAGTGAAACCTGCAATGCAGCTTTACCACACGGATGTAGAGCCTACACAGCTGTTATGCAACATCTGCCTGAAGATGGACATGCCTGCCTGACCCCAAAAACGAGCCTGCGTGGGCACAGTGGCTTCCATCCCACATACCCACAGTATGGAAACATCATAGCAAGCTGCTGGTGAGGGGCTATTGGGAAAGTTGAGAAATGCTCTCTTCTCCCATTCATTGCACTGAGGAGTCTGACCTAATTATGTCACAATGATATCACGACGTTAGAGGCACTGCAGCAGTTTAGTGTTTCTTCAACTCTTGCCTGAATTACAGGTAACACAAACTTTTCTTGTTTATAGTACTCAAAGCAATTGTCAATTTCAAGTTCTCATACCCTATCACATACAAAGAACTCCACAATAATGGTTTAAATGTGAAGTGCACTGAAAGACAGAGGTAAATAGAGATGAATTTAAAAGACGGAGGAATTTTCTGATAAATTGGTTGAAGAGTTTAGGGGACAGTTCTTAAAGTTCTAAAACTGGCAGGGCTATGGATGGTATTAGCCTTTAAAAGAGCATTTAAATCCTAAATGATCACTGCCAAAATACTCTCTGTAAGTAATGGGGAAATGCCTACCATTTATGGATAATTACTCATTTCCACCCATTTCTAAAAGCAGTGGCAGGAGGTGAGACATGAATTGTGCAGCATTTCATTACATAAGGATACATGGAGTCTTTTTTTGGAATGTAACCTGACAAAATCTAAAAAATATATCTTATTAATAAATCATGTTTCTCAAAGGCACTTTGCATTTCATAGAATACAGGACAACAGCTAGAAAGGGTAAGAAGACTTTTAAAGCCAGAATGATGAATATGATGATTTCCTTCCTGCCAGATCTGCATTACACTGCAGCCCCATGTGCAGAGACTTGAACTTTAGATCTGTATACTATGTAATCTAAAATATGAAAGGGATAGAGATGGCACTGCTGACACCTGCTGATGACCAAGGAGAGGTTCTGATTTCCTGGAGTGTTGAGAAACTTGCTGAATCATAGACTCCTGCCTCAAAGGAACACTACCATTCCTTAGTGGGTAATAATGGCTAGACAGAAGAGATGGGAAAAACGCTTACTCTCTTACAATTTTTTTTTTGTTAGACTGCCTTCATGCTTTGAAGTTATGGGTGAATAGAACATTGTTCTTCATGCTTCATAATGAATGGACAAGATAATTGTGGCTACTGGGACTTGTGACAACTTACCTTGTTCTCACACTCTAAGTCGTATGTAAACCTTTCTAGTTTGTGTAAAGCTAGAATTCCAGAGGTGGAGCTTGGCCCTTCCAGACTACCAGACCAAAATTCCAGAGGAGAAAACTCTACAATTTGCCATGTGGCCATAATAAATTAGAGGGACCAAGAATCTGAGCAGAAGTATGATCTAACCGTTGCAGCAAGAATACAACAAAGCAGGATGCTTATGATATAGTTACTGTGCTGCTGAAAGTTCCAGGGATAAACAGGAGTCCTAAGCAGTATCCTAAGGACTCAAAACAATACATATCAATTAATTAATAACTGAAGCAACCACCAGGAAAGCTGCCTGTTGCTCAGACAGCTAAATGTGCAAGAAGCTTTATGGGTTGAAAACAGCAAAGCCATGGACATGACCACACTGATGCAACCTATACTCAGCATGTCTAGGGGACAGGCAATTCCCAGAGTGCCACAGCCAGTGATGTCTGAGAGACTGAGTAACAGTGCTCCGGGACAAGGGAGAGGAAGGAAAAAAGCTCCAGATCACCTTGGTGGGTAAGGTCTAATCTGGAATATTGACTGCTGTTTCCTCTGTCCTCAGAGCTGAGCGTCTATCATGAGCAAGTTGAAGCCCAGGCATGGAAGCAGCTGTGATGAGAGCTCTGGTGATATGGGACTTGTCATGAAACACAGAGCCTGACAGGGCAGGCATCATGGATGACAGATCTGATAGGACACTCTGATGAGGGTCTGCCTGCGTAATGCCAGAAAGACTGCATTTCTCTTAAATAAAAATCTATCCTGTTAACCCTGGACTCCCTGGTTGCCAGCAGGCATCCTCTGAGCCCAGCTAAGGGTCAGAGAATGCCAAAGGGGGGCTCAAGCCAGAATTATTTGGAGGTTGTTTATTTAAGAGGGAAGCTTTAGGAACTGAGTCTGGTCCTTTTCAGTTGAAGGATTATTAATTTGAAGGATTATGATTTTTGAAGTACCCCATGGCAGCTGTTGTCTGAGTTCTTACAGAGCCCACAGTGAATCATGAGTCAGCTGGATATTTCAGTTAATTCTGCAGCTCTGATAGGGAGGGAAAGGAAGGATCAGGGATAATTCCAATAATATAATGTCTACCACTATGGGAAGTGTACAGGACAACACGTTTCTTGGTACTGGACTCCTGATAAATAAAATGAGAGTGGTTATTTTTAATTTAGTATTGCAAAATGTAGGTCGCAGGCAACACAGATTCTTTGATGCCTAGAGAACATTCACAATGTAATTTACCTTTAAGTTTTATTTGTGTACCGCAAGGCCCTGTTTTAGAAAACTGCACAAAAATAATCCTTAATTTTAAGCCTATATTAAAGTAGAACACTAGTCTAGGACACAAATACTTAAGGATGTTAACTAATTAGTGTTGTAACTGTTTTTGGAAAACGAATGCTGCAATTTAAAATGGCAACAAAATAAGAATGTTATTTTTATCTGTGAAACCTCTCAACACCAGCTGCCTCAAAGGAACACTACCATGAAAATATGTGTATCAGTCTCCTATCCTCTTGATATTTTATGCCCCTACTCATCTTCATATCATATGTTGCTGCAAGCCAGTCCTGCCTATTCTGAATTTAACTGCCATGTCTTTCCAGGTAAAAGAGGAAAGCTGCTATGGATTTTACTTAATTAGTGCCCTCCTTTTAATATATATAATATATATTTTAATTTTTATTTTCTTAGGTCTTTGCATTTTATTTTTTTTTTTCTCCCTCACCCCCTCAAGTAAAATCCATGTAGTCAAGGAGACCAGACACAAATCAGTTCTCAGGATCAACAAATTCTAACTCATCATTCTGAAGCCCTGATGAAAACATTGTTTTCTTCTGTCCTGTATAACTGGTTAGGAATACAACCCTACCTTCACTTGTGAATTTCATGGAGAAAGAAAATAGCAATAGCACTTCCTATTAAATTCCTGTAAAACAAATTCATGTCAAGGGATTTTTTACACTTGCTTTTTCCTTTCTTATTGCAGGATATTACTGCATCACTACATCGACAGGGAAAAAGAACCAAACCAATTCACCCAAACCCTGAAGTATTTTTAAGAGATCTAGAAAGAAATGTCACACACACACAAAAAAATCTTGCAGTAATATTTAATTGCCTATATTCTGTCTTTCTGCTGTCATTAGTTGGGCAGTAGCAGTATAATTCAGGGTAGAATTTGGCCCATTATATTTAACTCATCTACACTTCTGTTGCAAAATTCTCACATGTTCTCGCTAATTAATCCTCAGATCTAAACACTGGATAACAGCACATTTCAGAAATTAGGAGGAGAAAAAGAATTAGATGTTAGCATCATACTGAGTAATTCAATAGTACTGGAATATCCCGAGGGTGGGTATGAATAAACAATTCATGAGGAGCTGGTAAATTACACTTCAGCTTCTGTTTATTGCAAAACTAGATACTAGTCAAATACTTAGCTCTATCAAATAAAGATAGTCCATTGGGCTTAGAATAAAGAGCATTTCTTAACAGTTTTTCTCCTATATTTATTTTGTGCAGGATAGGTTTAGGTTTTTAAGTAGTCTTGAACAGAAACAGATGAGATTATATCAGACAAGGTCAAAGAGGAAATCTGATGACCTGCAGCAAGCTGTGCTAGCCCTTAATTCTTTCATAGTGTACACAAAAAATTAATGAACTAAAAACCATATCTTTCAGGTTTTAGACCAATTTTTAAGACAACATGAAAAATAAATACAATTTATAATATCTTCAGTGTACATTGAGAAGCATTTGTAACTGTCATGGTTACTGAACCAAGGACAGCAACACTAACTGTCTAATGGATGAACCAGTAGCAGGTGATTCTTTTAAGATCACAGTTTATGTTCATCCTATAGAGCTAAAAAAAAAAAAAAAAAAGGAGAAAAGAAGTAATTTAACCCCCTGAATTCAGTATTTATAGAAAATCAATGCAGAAGAGAAGATCACTGAATACTATTCAGTGTGATATTGCTGGCAAATAATCAGAGAATAACTGTGTGTGGAAGGGACTTCTACAGGCCACCTGGGAAAGATAACTTTTCAAAACAGAACCAACTTTGAAGTGGAATCTAACTTTTAAGTTGGATCAGATTGCTCATGGGTTTATTTGGTCATGTTTTTCATACCCCTGAGGACAGAGATTATGATACATCTCTGGGTAACTTGTTTCAATGTCTGACCATCCTCTTTATGAATACTTTTCCTGAGAGCTATTCAGAATTTTCCTCATTGCAGCTTAAGCCCTATTTTTTTGTGTTGCTTGCCAACACAAAAGCCTCTACCACTCTGTTTCAGGTCACATTGTGGATTTATGTAATGCTAGGACAGCACCACTTAGAAAACCTAGAGCTGTGGGAATATTCTCTATCTGTAGAGTGGTTGTGAAAAATCCCTTAAATTGGAAAAATACCAGTTCTCCTGCTGTGTTAGACTGCAAGATTCACCTGTTTGTTGTTGGGGAATACTCTCCAGTGAAATCATCCTCCTTTCAGTGGGGAGTAGAGAACATTATTAGGGGACAGAAAGTGCAGCAGAAAGGTCACACAAAAAATAAATCCCCCATAGAATGCAGCCTTTATCAGTGTAAACAGCTCAGACATTAACAGCAGTGTGACCAAGACCTACTTACTACTTAACATACGCCAAAGAAGCTCATTGTAAACCTGGGATTTTTATTTATAGAATCATAGACTCATAGGATAGTTTGGGTTGGAAGGGACATTCAAAGTCCACCTAGTCCACCCTCCCTTCAATAAGTAGGGATATCCTCAACTAGATCAGGTTGCTCAGAAAAACATCCAGCCTAGTCTAGAGTGTCTCCAGAGACGGCGCATCTACCACCTCTCTGGGCAACTTGTTCCAGTATTTTACCACTCTCACAGTAAAATACTTCTTCCTCGTGTCCAGCCTGAACTTTCCCTCTTTTACTTTATACACACGTATTTATAAGCCTCATTTGTTCTGTTAAACTGCAGTTTGGTAAAGTCATCAGGACAAGCCCGAAATCCATCGTTAATCATCTTAAACATTATTTATGCTCAAAAATACCAGATCCAATGAATCTGCTACTGTATTCCTCAGCAGTAATGCTGGTGAATCAGTCTCTACACTCTTAAGTTGGTTGGCCAGTTAATTCCACAGTGTCTAATAAAATTAATGAGTTTTTTACAACTTTGGCTTTTTGGATACATTTTGGCACTGAGTGTGAGATTCGTTTGTGGAAGAGGCCCTAGGCCTATTGAAATGTCAGGACCATAAAAGATGCTGCTAGTCTTTAGGGAAGTATTATAAAGGAAAGCTAGAAAGCACCTCACTAGCACTCTCATGCCAGTAGGAATGTGCTTTGGACCAGTTTAAGAGACGAAAAGTTTGAAAGTAAATGGAACAAAACTACTGCCCAATAAAATGACGAATAAGCTTCTGGGATGCTTAATCTAACCACTGCAGAATTCACTCTTTTAGACCTGGAGAGAAAGGTGAGGTGGGCCTGTGGGACTATTTGTCAAGAAAATTATCAAGACAAAACTCATATTAACTATCTCAATATACTCTATGAGGTACCAATAAATAACACTGAAGTGACAATCTCTGTAATGAGATTCACAATCATTCTCATCACAAAACCATACAATTTATTAGTGTGAACTGGTACTCCAGGCAGAGATGTCCTGATAGTCAGATATTAACTGAAGGCTACAGGTTATTTTAACAATATTTTCCTGTTCAGATGTTACATTTGATTTGTTTCTACCTGCTACTGTAGTTTATACTGACAGTGTTAAAAATAGGTTACTGCACTGTGGCATTTAACAAAGGTTCATGTCACTTCCTGTTACTTCATTTCGTGTTGCAACATGACAGAGCACAGTCTGATATAATGTAGTGTGGCCTCCTATATTAGGAAGGGTCAAATATTTTCTCAGAAGTAATATTTACATTGCAATGGATATTAACACAGCAGTATTAAATGTTACATCAAACTGTGGCAGCACATTATATTCTGTTTCTGTTAATTTGCATGGCTCATACACACTAGGTTACATCAGTCAAGACTGTGCTTCAGAAAACTATTTCTCTAGTACACAGCAAGTCTAAGGAGATAACATGGATAAAGGACAAAATAAAATAAACAAGTTTTTCCTCCCAAAATATATAAAAAAGATTACATTGTAAATTCCTGAGCTTGTAGAAATGTTCACCATTTTATGGTCTTAATAAAGCATTCAGATGAGACTATACTGCATAGTCAAGTCAAAACTCTTGCCTACCTGTGTATAGAGTAAGAATGCATGGTCCACTAGACTCTGCAGCTATTTGTACACCTCATTTTAGCTCTACTCACCATCTTAGGTTATAAGCAGAAGGAAAGTTCAGCTTTTTCTCTTACAGCAACAAACTCGTCAGAGGTGCAAAAAAACCCCCCAATCTGCTCTTTTCATTTTATTTACTGTAGTTTATGATGTGAATATAGAATTAGCTCAAATATTTACCTAAACTTAAGATCAAATTACCAAAACACTCCGAGTTCCAGAGTTTTACATGCTTTTCTCCTAAATAATACTTTTAAAGGGCTACAAGGGGATGGTTCAAATGAAATTAAGTGACAGTTTTAACTTGTGTTTGAGAGCTCTGGAATTACAAAGAAAATTTTAGCATATGGGTCTTGCCTGTACTGCTGGCCTCTTCTCATCACAGAAAATCCTGCTGTTACTCCTTCTTTGAGTTCAGCCTATTTTGCAAAGATCTGGTGTTTTCCATAGGAAGAAAGGAAAGCACTTCAGAATACTAAAGCAGAAGAGTGTAAGTTCTAGTAAGAGTCATAATCAAGGCTGGTGTTTAAAAAAACCTGAGAATATACAAAATCATATTTATTTGATTGAATAATATACACTGGGAAATCAAGACTGAAGGAATGGGAGATTAAATACCTGGTATTGATAAACTTCTCAGAAGTGTCTACTAACTAAACGGAACTTTAGTCTACAAAAGACACTATTGAGAGCTGAGTGCACATAAGTAATCTTAGGTTTTTTCTCTACTCGGTACTGTGTAACAGCCTAGAAATGTAACCTTTCTGTGTGCTGACTACCACTGACAGTTGGCAAAAGTATAACTGTTGGTACAAATTTAAATGAATGTAACTTAAAACAGGTGCAAAAGACTGTTATTTGGGCTTAAGCCAAACTCATTTAAGGTAATTTCAATCAATATGAATTGACTTGTGTTAAATTTAATTAAACCAGTCCTAAAAAAAATAAAAACCTGAAAGTGCCTTGATGAGAAGTTGTACAGAATTAACTTAAATTAGGTTTAAAAATTGCATATGGCAAAATTACCTTGTGCAACCGTCTTTCCTGGATGAGTGTCAAAAGTTAGAGAGGTAAGTCAATGTGACAGAGTTAGTGTTCCCAAATGCTGCCTAAATCAGAGTGACAGAGTCTGAGCTATGCCTCTTGCTGCAGACCAGGATGGGAACCTTGAGCCACTCTGGCCAGTCTCTTCTTCCAGGAGCAGTCCATTACAGAGCACAGTAAACAGTGGCAAGAACTTTTTTTGAAGTTATCTACATTTTTTTTTTAATAAAAAATTGTAATTTCTCAAAATCTTAGTATTTTTAATAATATCTTTAAAAAATATTTCATGTACAAATATGGTTTGACAAAACAATG
The DNA here is from genome assembly GCA_039877255.1 of Loriculus beryllinus. Lineage (NCBI taxonomy): Eukaryota > Metazoa > Chordata > Aves > Psittaciformes > Psittacidae > Loriculus > Loriculus beryllinus. The sequence goes on along the minus strand of JBCJKH010009507.1, from coordinate 11,212 downwards.
CTTTTTGGAAAACTTAAGAATAAAAATCTTTTTTCTTTGAAATTGCTTTTTGTTTTCTTTGTATTATTGCTCTGTAATCCAGCAGCTGCACACTACAATTAACGATAGTAATCTATAGCATAAGAGTTGAAATATGTTACTTTTAAATCATCAAAGGCACATCTGCCACCCAGCATCGATTAAAACATGTCATTTGCTTATGGACTGAAATATATCCTGTTAGTTTATGATGGAACATTCTGATGCCTTGACAATCAATAATAAATAACAGGTGCCCTTAAAATGACTTTAAAAGTAAACCCAAGTATTTCAACTATACTGTTCGATACCATGTCAAATCAGGAGCAGCATGGTAGACTGCCTTCTTTAACACCACAGTCTGTCTTTTTGTATAATTTCATAACAAAACCCCAAAGAATTTCCATGAAACATCCGAGTTTCCTTGAAACACTATTTTCCAGGATGGTAAACACCATTTTCTTGGCTCTCTCTCCAAAGAGCCAAGGGGGCCACAGAGGGATCCACCTTGTTATTCTACTGTGAAAACTGCCTTTGAGAGTTAAAATTATCAACAGAAAGAATGCAAGAATATCCTGTGGCAGAGAAAGGTTCAAGTGAGAACCTAGGGAGCTAAAATCACACATAGAGATGCCCAGAGCGAGACACCAGAGAAGTCCAGAGGCACAGGCATGCATTCAAATTACATTGGGCAGGAAACACTCATCTCCTCCTTCATTAGAAGAGGTGATAGGGAAAGGTGAGAGAAAAAGGCACCAGATGGGAGAAGGCGTGGAAGAGCAGAAATACAATTAACAGTTTTCCAAGTGGTTTAAAGGATTGTGAATTAAGAACTGCTAAAATTCACAGATAACAACAAATAAACATTTTCCACCTGTAGCTGGCAAGTGCTGGAAGAAGAACCACACTGCATTAACTCCATCTGCAGATAACAAAACTGAGACACACAATGGGAAAATAAAAGGCATCCTGCAGGCCAGCTTCAGAGACAGCAACAGTGTCTGAAGGGCAGCTACAGCTTCATTCCAAGCCCAGCTACAGGCCTTGTGTATATTTTTTCTAAGCTAGTAACTGTTTCTATAATTAGAAAAATACTCTGTGGACAGAAATGCAGGCGTGGCAGAGAATCAGCCTATATGAGAAGGGAGTCTATGAAGCAGTGTGCATCAGAGGTGTGCAAAGCTTGAGAATGCCATCTTAAAAAACTGCATTTTCAGAAATGGTTATACTTAAATTGTCTTCTAGACCAACTCAGTGACCTTATCCATTTAAATTAGCTGAAATTTATGAACGTGAAGGGGGAAGATATCTTTCAAAGATCCCAAACTCACATTTTGCACCATTTACTGAGAACAGAAAGTTGTCAAACCTTGAAGATGGCTGTTAGCATTTCACAATATTTTAGCATTTAGCATGTAGTCAAGTCATTTTTAATTACCAAAGGAACTAGCCCTCAGACATAATATTTCCTAAAGATGTGTTCTAGAAACACTACAGAATCTTGTCATTATAGGTGGCAAAAATGGTAGCTGATGTAATGACACTTAGGAATAAAATGTGGACAATTCTCAAATTCCAGCAGAAAAGTAGACTGACCTTTCCTAATGAAAATGACTAACCACATATAAAAAGAGAGATCAGACACATCAAAGTGTGTAAAAGGGAGGAAAGGGGCAGCAATATGTCCAGCACTGACTCCTCTAACAGTGAGTCAAAGGACTGTTGTGGATTGTAGCTCTCTCCTTTTATTCCTACTTTCCTCAGTTACTCATTTTCTTGCTCTATTAAAGAAGCCTATTGGCAAAAGCTTTAAGGTCAGACCTTGATGTACAGGAGAGCCAGTGTTCTACGCTGGGTGGAAGAGAAATTCTTTCATTTTCAGTTTTTATTTCTAGTTTTAATTTGACTTGATAGCTTATTGCACTTTGACTTGCAGCAAGTATTTCCTGTATGAAGAAGTCGCATCTAAAAGTTAAAAGACTGTAAAAATCAAAGTTTCTATATACTGAACTTCAGAGCCTGCCTGATCATGCAGGGACCATCTTGCCCTGGATATAAAGAACAGATGCCTACAGAAAATCCTCAGTGGAAGACCCTTTTCTAGGAATGCTTTACTCTAAAATTAATCAACCAAAGGCATGAGTGACTACAGAGAGAAGAAAGAAAGAGGTATGGACTGAACTACCAAACCTGTTGTGTGGAATGGCTACATGGAAAAATCTGTATGTCTCGCTAAAACTAGAATGCTGCAAAGGCATGAAGAAAAAATTTTTCTAAGTACTTTATAGTTTCACACTATTGCTTAAAAAGAACTGTGGTAGATGGTTTCTAAATCCCACAATGAAAATATTCCCTTCTTCCTAGTATGCTACTCCACACAGGCTAATTTTAGCAAAAAAGTAAAAATGTCATTACTCTGTGCAGCAATCTCTAAAATAATGACATCTCAACAGCAGCATGCTGTAACTTAGTGCTTTATGTAGCACAATGAAGGCCAAGAATTTACAGGCAACACTGTAAAAGTTATTAAGTATAATAAGCTCTCTTTCATCTCTTCACAGGTTGAAGGTAATACCTAAACTATAGAAATTCAATTTTTTAAAACTCATGTTAAATACTACAATGTATAGTAGTGATATCTTTTACCTCCTGTGTATGTGCAGCATTTTACTTCTGAGGGTTTTTCATAAAATGTAAATAATGTTGGCCCTTTCCTGAAGAAGACTTTGAATCTTTCATCCTCTGTTGTGCCAGGCATCTCTGCTTGCATTTACACTGAAAACAAAGGTCTTGCAACTACAGAAGTTCAGAAAAATTACTGGGGAGAGGAATCAATGACATTTTCCGGAAAGGATACTTCATTATTCTTTTTAACTAGAGAAGTTTCCAAATGCAAGTATTGTTTCATTTAATCTCATAGTATCATGAAACAACAGAGTTATTACCACATATGCCCCAACGCATTTAGATTTCTTTTTATGCAAAAATTCTGCAGGTCATTTCTGTTTGAATGGCCAGTTCTTCATGTGGAAAGAAAGCTCAGACGATGTCTTATTAAATAAAACAGGCTTGTTTCATGATTCATTACGCTTCTTTTAGTCCTTATGTGTAAGCCAGCTCCTCTTAGTTCAATACCAAGGCTGAATGCATAATGGAGGTTGTGCAGAGCCATAAAAATAATGCTGCAAATTCTTTTTCATACAGTAAAATGCTCGATAAAAATAAGAACATTTTGCAAAAGGTACTAATAGTCTCTGTTTTAGAACTGATTTTTTAATTCTGCATAAGCCCATTTTTCTTTGCATTTAAACAAAATGGCAGATGTTCATAAAACTGATATTAAGAATTCTTTTTGGCCCTTCTGTTCAGTGTTTTCATTTATTACTCTTCTGGTAATAGAGCATACAATGTTATTTTTATGAAACAAGGATCATCAAAATTGCTAGCTGTCTGATGTGTGATCATTCCCTCTACATGCAAAGCAAAGTGTTTCCAAATGTGTTAGTCTACTGAATTCTATGTTTACAGCTCAGTTCCTCAGAGCATTGTGTACTTTGATTACACACACCTTAACTCTATGAGTTTAATGTCAATAATATTCAGCCCCCTGTAAGACTGAGCCCTTGAAGAAATTGTGATACATAATAGTGATACATAATTGTGATTCATATAGTAAGCAGGTGAGTGTTCTTAAGCAAATCTACACTCTCAGGTTCCAAACTTTAAAATCCATTCAGACTTTTAAGGTCTAAGAAACAGTCTTTTTAATAGAAATGCTGGGCTGCTGATGAAGTTTGCAGTAAAGTCAATGGGAATAATAACTGTCTAAATATAAAGCTAGGCACTTGAATTAAGATGCTTGGAACTGGTGTTGCTTGTGAAATCTTTCGCCTATGAATGATTTAAACTGTTTCTCTTCCCCCCCACATCTACCCCTCCTCCTTCCAAAAATAACAAAGTGAGGGAGCAGGGGGGAGCGGGGATTAAAAAAAATTATGCTTAGATCAATTCATTTTACAAAGCGGGCCTCTATATGGATAGATCAGGTTATGGTGTGAAAGACAGCAGCAAGCAGGATAGAAACGTTCAGAAATGTGGTAAAGAAGGCTGTTGATAGCTAAAATCCGCTATATATACACACTGCATATGCACTGTACATATCCCTGTAACACCTCCTTTATGAAACTAGCAAGGAAATTTTCATGGTTGGTAAAAGAATAAGACAATCTGACATGAGCTTTACAGACATTCAGTGATAGCAAATGAAAAGGGACTGCCAGGGGACTCCTTCGAGCCTCCAAAACACCATTTGCTCTGCTAGGGAAACTCTATCTGCTTTCATGCATTTTCTGCCTGTTGTTGCATTCAATCTAGCTAGTTCCTTTCCTGTTTCCCTCCTTGTCACAGGAGGACTATGCCTACATAGCCCACCTTCTTAATTCCCTTCCCAAGTATCCTCATTTTGGTCACATTGCACAAGCAAACCCAATGCTTCAGCATACGCAGCCCCTGACCTTCAGTGTCTTGCCACCTCTATTTCAATTCCCCTTCTCATTGTAGCCTCAGAGTTCCCAACTCTCTGTACTCCAGATATTTCATATTCCCTATTTCTACTGGCTCAAACTCAAAGAAAATCAATAGCAATAAAATACTTTGTAAGCTAATGCGTGTTAATCCTTTACCTGTTTATGTGCAAAAGAGAATGCTATTTTAGTCCATCTGAGTCTCTATCTTTCTATATATTTCAAGTTCTATTGCATATTTACAGTATTTTTAGCTCAGCTACATCCTCCTTTCTTATAGAAGAAAATGCTTCAGTGTCACTATGAGGATCGCATTTATTGGCATATTTCTGGTTTTGGATAAATTGCAATTTTATTGCCTTAGCCACAGGGCAGTTAAATGAAAATGGATTTACTAATTACTACTATAAGAGGGATAAATCTGTTTACCTCACACATAAGACAAAGATCCTACCTCCAGCTACTTCTGCTTCTTGGCAGAAAGATTTTACCCCTTCACTAAAAACTAAATGAGAATTTGTTGAAACAAAGGAGTCTGTGAGATGTATCAGCAATGAGGAGTAGTGGGAAGGTTGGGGCTGGAGCGGAAAATGTCCTAAGAAGGGTCAGAGAGAAACTCCTTTAATGGCAAAAGTTGTTAGAAAATCTTAACCTTCCAAAATTTGTTCCTGCCATCTCCATGACAGTTTTAATCCCTTCATTTATGCTGCTTTAGAAATCAACTAATTACACAACCACAGCCTAAGTGAGAAAGCATTAAATGAAGTAGACAATAGGAAAAAAGGCAGTATAATAAAAAATTTATACCGAGTTTTTAGAAGATTACTATTGTAACATGAGTCAAAATTAACAAAATTACTTAGGAATAGCATGGCTTCTCACTGCATTCTCCCCAGTGCAACATAATACAAAACTAGAACAAAATAGAAAAAAAATGCAAAACTAGATTTCTGAGTATCTACTGGACTTGTGTGAAAGGTGAAATAAGGGGACTTGTACAAGGATTATGAAAGAGACATTGCTAAAGAAAAGCTACCTCCCCATAGAGCAGCATTTAAAATCCATGTACCAAAACATGTGGGTGATACTGTTTTTTCACAAGAAGAATTCTTGAGACTTTATGTAAGCAAACCAGCTTTTCTCCTCTAGATTCATATTTTGGTAAAAAATCACTTCAATTTTCCATTTAATTCAGCTTGAGACCAAGATCTGCTCTGGGTTTCATCACAAATGCAGCACAAATACAACACAATAAAGCAACAAATACTGTTGCTTATAAAAGCAACTCCAAAAAGCATTCTACCATAACAAGTAACAGAAAACCTGATTTGTAGCCTTTAAACAAAAAAACCCCAAACCCTCATCTAGATAAATGCCACAAATCTTAAAACTGCAGTTGCTTAAGAAGAGAAATTAAATACCATCACTAAACTACTTTTAGAACCTCAGGTGAAAAGAAAGCAGAAGTAGAAAGACTGTTATGCATCAGGATGCCCTGTATTAATCGCAAAAAAATTTACTTATGAATTACACGAACAAGTTTCTTCAATTATCCTCTAACACATTCAAGGTTATGGTTGGACATGCCCTGTATTATTTTTTCAATTCAAAACTTGCCAAGTCAGAGTCTCTGTAAATGAGCAGAACAATTGGATGGTTATAGAAGACCTGAGTAGCATGTGCAAAGAGATGCACAACTTATCTTTGCACTGATCCAAAAACCTCTGACACCTATGGATAGGAAATATTTTTTTTTCATTTGCTATTATTGATATCTCAGCTGTAAAATGGAGATCCAGATTTGCGTATAGCTAAATAAACCATTTAAACTCAGGCAAAATCTCTGTTTTAGACTTAATTCACCTTTTGCCACCGCTGAAGTCACGGAAGAGATGTTTCTTCATTCAAAAGGGATAAAATTAAGCAATTAAAAATGACTGCAATATTTCTTGCACTTTAACTTTCACATCATCCATCACTTGTCTTGTTCCTTTAATAACAAAGCATGTTCTTCCTTCATTGTTTATACATACTCTTGTTACTGCATTTAATGTAGCAAATACAGCTTTTTTTTTTTCATTGCATGTCAGAAAGCACTGCATAAGCAAAACCTTATTTTGGCAAGAAATTAGAGCTTTCTTATAAGGTTGTAAGCTTATAAAGGGTAGCTGCTCCAGTGGTGCCCCCTCTGTTTTATGAACATCAATTATCACTGGTATGAGGGAAGAGAAGTACAGCAGAGTTCCCTTGCTTTGCGAGGTCTATCTCCCTATGACTTAAAAAAAAATCACTTCAAGTCTGAAGGACAAAATTTAGTAATTAACAGTCATGAGGAAATATTACAAATTGTCCCCCAATTCACAGTATGTCTCCCTGATGAAGTTCCTACAGTGTAAAACTGAACAAACCTTCCCCTCTGGGACAAAAATCAGCTGAAGACCAAAATAATCTATTTGATTTTTGTCATTCCATATGGAAGAGCTTCCTTTCTTTCCACAATTCTATACTCCTCTAGTTCTTTAACTAGTCACAAGGTAGATTTCAGTGTCAATACAAGTTTTACAAGCTGACTGATGCCAAAAACTGTGCCAACTGTTACCCAAGGAGTTACAGTTTACTCCTTCTTAGTAGCAAAGTGTGAATTTAAGGGCTGTGGTACTGTGTCAGCAGTGGTGCAGAAGTCTTTCAACCTTTGCAAAGCACACATAGTAGGAGGAATACAAGGTAACATCCAGGAAAAAGATGTTCTTGAGGAACAAGAAAAGATGCAGAAATCTCTCAGGTATATCCTGGATAGGATAGAGGTTAGGCTGAAGGGCTCTAAATCTTTTTGTGACTGGATTCACACCTCTCCACATCAAACCTGATTATTTTGTGATACATTTAGGATATGGTCATCTTGCTGCATTTTGATGATTTCTTAGATGTCCATTTCTACATTTTATTTCAATACACAAGCTTCGCCTCCCCACAAGTATCAATCTCCACATGCTTTTGGGAATGGTTTGGTTCTTCCTGTTTCTGAGGGAGGAAGAAGGCTGTAACAATTAACTACCTTGCAAACACACAATCGTCTCTGGTCATCTACCATCCCTGTAAATATCTTTACTGTATTATGGTCAACGTAAGTTAGCATACACATGGTTCTGTCAGTCTGTCATCCATCTCTGTAACACATCTCTATAGCAAGATGCCTGTGGGTAAAGATGTACATAAAGTGGACTTTTTGTTTGAGGGCACTGAAATCAGTCATAAAGTCTAGCTTTGCACCCATGAGCTATGGCTGATTTTTATGCATTGTGGCCCCCACAATGAACAAAACCAGGAGAGTGAGAGTAGAGCTCAGCAGTGGTTACACTGCAGAAAGTTCATAGCCCACAGCATCAGCATATAAATAACAGGCCATCATGGTTGAAGGCAAACTGTGTCCATTTGGAATTTGAGAGTAAATTGCATCCTGGGACAGGGCTCTGACAAGAACTCGTTGCACTTAGGACTCGAGGACAAAATCTCAGGACCTTGGGCACAGGAGAAGGTCACTTAGCCTGCAGCTTGAACTCTGAATCATCTTCATTCTCCTGCACATTATGAACAGCTCTTGCTATACGAGGGGTACATGCTGGTATGTTGACCTTCATTCTTTTATTTTCCAAGCTATGTAGCACATTAGTAGAGGAAAGCTAATGCAATTGGCATCAAAGAACTTACATGCTGTCTGATGGGCTGGCGAGCTGCCAAGCCTCTAATCCACCATGTGACTGGCAGGACTTTAGTCCCCAGGAGAAAGTGATTTTTAACAGAGTTTTCTATTTCTCTGAAGTTATCAGCAGTTTCATTCAGATCATACAGATCAAATGCCTTCAAGGTAAGTGATTATTTAAGGAATTATTTTCAATAAGGGCCTTTGGTCCTAGCATTCGTTCTGATATTAGTTGGAAGGAAAAAATACACTGAAGTTCTGATGTTGAACTTCTTTTGTACTAACTAGTGCCAGATGAGGCTTACGCCACACACAGGGAGGAAGAAAAAAAAAAAGCAAAAAACCAAGTTTACAGCTGAATGTGGTACTCATGCCAGGGGTCAGCCAAGCAGATGGGCCGAATCAATATTAAAAATAACCTTATATTTTTACATTGCAGTTTAATACACACTGCAGTGTGTATTATAGCTGCATCCATGATGTTTGCCTACCAGGTGCTCAGATGGGAATGAAGGAGAGAGATGCCCGGATTCAGGAAAGCACTGCAGCATGTACTAACTTTCCTCATAAAAAGTGCCATGAAGTAATAAAATTAAATCACCTCAATGGCTTGTAATAGAACAGCAACTTGGCTAAAGCTTTGAGGTAAATCTGACTAGATCTTGTCCTTACAGGGAGTTCAAAGATAAAACAGGCAATCTTTTAAAATTAAAAAGGAAAAAAAAAATAATTAGAATAAGAACCAGAATAAGTAACTCTTTAGGATAAAGAAAATTCAAAGGGATTAGATGAGACAAAAAATATATGAAAAACAGGTTTAGGAAAGTATTCCTCCTTCCTCTCTGCCTTCCAAACTGCTCATCTCCCCCAAGATTGGTTCAGCTTTCTGGATTGTGGCAAGCACTGCTTGTCCCTGAGCTCCTGACAAAATTTCCTTTCTATTGGTCAGAGGCCTCAGGGGGTGGTGGTGGTGGGGCATGTTTCTACCCAGTCTTGCTCAGCATCTCTCTGGCTTTCCTGTGCTGTAGGCTCTCTCCTTGTTTACAGCCTTCACCCACCACCCTCCTAGGCACCATCTGGATGTTCCCTGCCTTCCCCATGCCTCACCCTGTCTGCAGAGGAGCATATTGCACAAACTGAACACATAACATAGACAAGCTGCCATGAGACTAAATCCAGGAATCCTCATGTGTTTTGGTGGCCAAAATTTCCCAGAGAAGTGCACACAGTGCATCCATAAATCTCAATCCCGTACCTATAAGAAGCAATGCTCTTGTTTAAATCTATGCCCCTCAGAAGTCTCATCAATTTCAAGTGGATGATTTAGGCACACGAAGTAAAGCACATGCATTTTGCGGGCTGTAGGTTTAGCTTTCATAGGAAGTGATAAAAGAGATTTACAGCATTGTTTTTTTCACCTGGGTTTTTACCCCATTTGTCCAGCTGGGTAGAAAAATTACCAATGGTAGCCACTTTACTATGGTGAGTGTTTAGACAGGCTTTCACTGCAAAGAAGTATGAACAAGAAAAACCTATCTGAAATTCTCATATTTACAGAGAGTTTATGCTCCTTTCCTCTCTTTTTAATGGCCAGTTTAGGGGTTTGGGTTCCCAAGCAAGACAATGATCCTCTTAGACTTAGCACTAAAGAAATGCCTAATGAATGACAAACCCTGTCAAAGTACCTTGCCACTTAAATATGAGATGCAAATAAATGCTCAGTTTTAGTGGAGAATAAAAAATTAGTCAAAAAACTGGTTAAAATTCTTTAAGCAATGTTCATTTATCTACACTGCAGTTATCTCATCATCTAATTTACTAGTTAAGCTCTATAATATATACTATATGAAGTCTGAAATCCAGTGCAAGAGAATCAATTCTGGTGTGAGAAATGTAGCCAGCACATTTGTTTAGTGTTGGGTTTTTTTGATGATTAAATACTTAATGTAATGTTCTATCAAATTATTTTTAGAGTTTAACGCAATGTTTAATTCTGCTATGCACTTTGAAGCATACAAAAGATGTTATACAAATCAATATATGATCAGATTGATTTTATTTATGCTTTAAATGTTAGGGGTAAAGGGGGGGGGATGGAAAAAAGGTGGATGCTAGCTACTTTTCCATTCCAGAAAATAGCATGGCTTCAAAAATTGATTGGAGATAAATAAAAGCTAGCCTCAGGTGCACATTTTATATTCCCAGAGATGGTTTTGAAACATAATAAATTATTGGAAACAGAGGCTTCCCATCCAGCAAATTAAGTCAAAAAGCCCTCCAAGGCCAATACCACTTATGCTCTGCACATTACTGCCAAAGATAAAGCATTCATTAAGTATACATACTAAAGATAAGACAAGCAAGTGCCATATCAAAAGAAGCCAGGCCTTTGAGAAAGAAGTGAAATGATCTATTTCCATTTCTCTATCATACATGGTAAACTGCTTTTAGAGATTGTTTTCACAACCTATACAAGTCAATATTCTCCATTTAAAATGTATAGACTGCATAAAACCACTCAAAAGAAGGGAGAATGCACTACCTGAGCTCAAATCCAAGGTCAGTTAATCTCAACTGAATGCAGCTGGGAAAAATTCCAGTCCCTATGAATGAAATGCTACTAAATTGCATTGCAGAATGCAAAGAGAATGTTAAATTTTTTCTTCCTGAAACACAAATTGGATCCATTTTACACAAAATATCTTCACTGAAGATTCAGCTCCATTATGCTGCATCATGTCTAATATTCCATAAAGTATATTCTGAAAAGAACAATTTATTTTCTAATATGCTTAATGGAATGTGATTTATGATCCTAAACACAAATTGGTCAGCACACACAAGATGCCTCTCTGCAAACAGTGAAAATATGTTTTAAAAAGATTTTTGTTTGAACTGAAGCAAGAATTAGCTGAGTAAGCCCTTCTTGAGAAGTGCATAAAAATCAGATGTATCCAGATGGCAGTGAACT
>JBCJKH010009506.1:0-17048 GCA_039877255.1 Loriculus beryllinus | reverse complement strand
CTTCTCCCCTTCCCTTTCTGCATCGCCAGGTAGCCCAGCAAGACCACAGATACGACAAAAGATAGAAAATAAACCCTTGCAAGAGCAACTTCCTGTTAACCAAATTAAAACTGAACCTGTGGATTATGAATTCAAGCCCATTGTGGTTGCTTCAGGAATTAATTGTTCAACCCCTTTGCAGAACGGGGTTTTTAGTGGTGGTAGCCCATTGCAGGCAACCAGTTCTCCTCAGGGTGTGGTGCAAGCTGTTGTTCTACCAACAGTAGGTCTTGTGTCTCCCATAAGCATCAACTTAAGTGACATTCAAAATGTACTTAAAGTGGCAGTGGATGGTAATGTAATAAGGCAAGTATTGGAAAACAATCATGCTAATCTTGCATCCAAAGAACAAGAAACAATCAACAATGCATCTATACAACAAGCTGGCCATTCACTCATTTCAGCTATCAGTCTTCCTTTGGTTGACCAAGATGGGACAACCAAAATTATCATCAACTACAGCTTGGAGCAGCCAAGTCAACTTCAGGTTGTTCCACAAAATCTAAAAAAAGAAAACTCTGTTCCTACAAATAGTTGCAAAAATGAAAAATTACCAGAAGATCTTACAGTAAAGTCTGAGAAAGATAAGAACTTTGAAGGAGAGACCAATGATAGCACTTGTCTTCTTTGTGATGACTGTCCAGGAGACCTTAATGCACTTCAAGAATTAAAGCACTATGAAACAAAAAATCCTCCTCAGCTTCCTCAGCCCAGTAGAACAGAAGCTGAGAAGCCTGACTCCCCTGTCCCATCAGAAACTGGGGAGAGCAACTTATCTCCTGGTCAGCCACCTTTAAAGAACCTTTTATCACTCCTAAAAGCGTATTATGCATTAAATGCACAACCGAGCGCAGAGGAGCTTTCAAAAATAGCAGATTCAGTAAACCTACCACTGGATGTGGTAAAAAAGTGGTTTGAAAAAATGCAAGCTGGACAGATTTCTGTGCAGTCTTCTGGACCATCTTCTCCTGAACAAGTTAGATTTCCTAAAAGTCCTGCAGATAATGATGATCAAGAAGCAACTACAGATGTAAGCAAACCCCAGAACAGCACAAATAACTCTGAAAGTTCTGTCAATACAACAAAATCTCAGGCTGTACCAGGGGGATCAACTCTCAATGGTTCACGCAGTAGCACGCCATCCCCATCGCCACTAAACCTTTCTTCATCAAGAAATTCACAGGGTTATACGTACACAGCAGAGGGTGTACAAGAAGAGCCACAAATTGAACCTCTTGACCTTTCGCTACCAAAGCAACATGGAGAACTGTTGGAAAGATCTACCATAACTAGTGTTTACCAGAACAGTGTTTATTCTGTCCAAGAAGAACCTTTGAACTTAACTTGTGCAAAAAAAGAACCACAAAAGGACAACAGTATTACAGACTCTGATCCTATTGTAAATGTAATCCCACCAAGTGCCAATCCCATAAATATTGCTATACCTGCAGTCACTGCCCAGTTACCTACAATTGTTGCCATTGCTGACCAGAACAGTGTTCCATGCTTGAGAGCTCTTGCTGCCAATAAGCAAACCATTTTGATTCCACAGGTGGCTTATACATACTCTACCACAGTTAGTCCTGCAGTTCAAGAAACACCACCAAAACCAACCCAAGCCAATGGAAATCAGGTACTTTGGTTTCTGTCGCTTGGTACTGTGTATGATGTATTCGCCCTGTATCCATGCTGAACTAATTGAAAACTGTCAAGATAAATAAAAATGTAAATATAAGCTATTAGGCTTATTTGGCTTGATTGTTAATGGGTGATAGATGTTACCGTTAAGTCCTCTGTAAAGCTAATAAGCTCAGGCAGCTTGAGTCCAGACTTACAGAAACTGCGTAATTCTGTGTGTGGACAAGTCGGTTCTTCACCATATTCAGTCATTCAGAGTCTTCTAGGACATTAGTGCTCAGTATTCTAAAGGCAGTCTAATCCTCCTGATCAAAAAGCAAAGTAAGGCCATGACTTCTGTTTCTTGCTGGCTCTGTGTCATCCCTGTCCCCACATTCAGAAAATAAACTCTCTGGAACTTTGGCTACTCCCTTCACACTGCTCTGCTTTCTTGGCTTGCAGAGTAGCTGATTTTACCCATATGGGTAAACCATAATGGCACCTTAAACAAAATTCAGATGTATTCTCTTTGTAAGTCAGGCAGGTATTTATCTTCTCATCTTCCATTCCTATATTCTGCCATGTTTCTCCCTGGGTACGTCTAGATATGACCTGATCTGAGTCAGTCCTCCTGAGAAACACCTGTGCATGTTGAGTAGGGACAGAGCAGAACAGGGAAGTGGCTCATGTAAAGACTGAGAGTTTCCAACTAAAACTTAAAAATGCTTTTTAGCATTTCATGCAGGCTTCTGGCCTGCCAGAGGCTGAGGAGCCTTAAAGAGTTACAAGGTTGCTTATCTGTTAGGCTTTATTAGACAGCTGATATTTGAGCTAACATGTACATTTTTATATTCAGATTTGATAATATATGATAAATATATGTAGTGATATTACTGATATCAGCAGAAAATACTGTGATTCTTACAGATGAGCTTCAGCACTTTAAATGCTTAGCAATAAACAAGAGTTAGGAGATTTTTAAAACTTTTTATTAATGAAACATTTGAAGTCCCCCAGATGTTGCTTTATTATTTGTGAAGTTTTATGAGGAAGAAGATAGTAAAACATACAAACTTGAATGGTAAGTTAAGTAGGTTTTTGTGAAAACTACAGAAAAAAATACAGTCGTAACTTGCATAAAATCCTAGAGGTAGCAAAATGTGGGTGACAAACGTAAATTGAAAAATGCAGTTGGATACCAAATTTATTCTTCCAACTTGCTGGTGTACTTTATAGGTCTGTAGTCTTCTTTTCCTTCCTAGCATCACATTTATTTTATGGGCCCTAAAAATGATGTGTCAGTGTAACTTAGGCGTGGCCAGCGGTCAGATTTGGATGTGATGAAAGTCAGTCCCAGTGAGAATTCTGATTTTGTATGGTGGCAGGGACTGCAAAGCAGAGCGATGCACAGAAGATTTTTTTGACTATGTAAGTCTAAACAATTTTGTTTGGCTGTTTATGGAATTGAATGAGAACAACAGTGTGGCTTCAGCTTACATTTTATAATATTGTGTGCTGCTGCATCCATGCATTTTTTTTTTATATTGAACTAAACCTTTTTCATAATTTTTCTTAAGGATGAAAGGCAAGACACTAGCTCAGAAGGAGTATCGAATGTAGAAGATCAAAATGATTCTGATTCAACACCCCCAAAGAAGAAGATGAGAAAGACAGAAAATGGGATGTATGCATGTGATTTGTGTGACAAAATATTCCAGAAGAGCAGCTCATTACTGAGACATAAGTATGAACACACAGGTATGTACTAGGAAAAGCAGTTTCAGATCATTATTTCGTGCAGTGTATAACTGATAATCTCAATTGGAATACAGTTCTCAGAAAGTGTAGGCAAGTGTAATAGTCCTTACAATCTGTGCTCAGCTGTCTTTAGGAACCTATGTTTTGTATATTTGTTTGACAACTGAAATTCTATGTTTCTTTAAATTTTTGAGACTTAAATCCTAAATAGAAAAAATGGAATTTCTTCCATCTGGCCCATGGACAGTCATCTGCAAGCAACAGCCTGTAGTCAAGGTTGTATTAGTTCTAATTTACCTTGCCTGGTTATGAATTAAGAAAAATTAAAAATTAAAATAATGAATTAAGAAAAAAGGATTATATATGTGTATGATACCTTACATGAAAGGCAGAGAGATCTCTCTAGCACAATGGATTTTCAAATTAAGCTGCATTTGTAGTGATCTGAAATTAGCAGCCATTCATCAGATACGGACTCTAACATTTTTGGATTTTACTTTTAACTTTTAATAGTTGTTCCTTTTGGCTCCAGTTCTGCTACCTTTAGTCATTTTTTAAAATAACTGTTGATCTCTTATTTCTTCTGTGATGGCTTAATTATATTTTTTTATTGTTTAGGTGCCTATATAATATCTCTGCATATTAATGTTCTAATTTCATCTTACATAGAGAATTTAAAAGATAAAAAATCCCCTTCTGTATTCACCACTTGATCAAGTTTCTCAAGTTGTATTCATTAACGCTATTTTCGTGCCTTTCCTGTCCTGAGACTCTTAACTCCTCCTTTACGTAACACATTCTTTTCATTCTTCTTTTCATTCTACTTTTAAATTAAGTGCAGTATTCAGAATCATAGAATCATTTAAGTTGCAAAAGACCCTTAAGACCGTCAAGTGCAACCATTAACTTTACACTGTCAAGTCCATCACTAAACCATGTCCCTAACTACAACAACTACACATATTCTAAATAAATAGCTCCAGGGATGGTGACTCAACAACTTCCTTGGGCAGCCTGTCCCAGTGCTTGACAACACTTTCAGGGA
This sequence comes from Loriculus beryllinus, assembly GCA_039877255.1. NCBI lineage: Eukaryota > Metazoa > Chordata > Aves > Psittaciformes > Psittacidae > Loriculus > Loriculus beryllinus. The sequence goes on along the minus strand of JBCJKH010009506.1, from coordinate 12,589 downwards.
AAAAAAATTTCAAATATCCATTCTAAACCTCCCCTGGCACAATTTGAGCTCGTTTTCTCTCATTATATCACATTACTTGGGAAGAGAGCAGCATCCACTTCACTGCCTGTTTGGCGTAAGCTGACATGGAGGTGTTGATAATTGCTATAGTATGACCAAAAAACTGCTGATTGTTTCTGTCTCTCATGGGCCAAGACAGTGCAAAGTTGTTTTGCATAGCAACTTTGAGTGTTGAAATCAAAATAACATTGCTAGGTTCCTGCTGTGCTCATAAGAGACTCTAAAAATGAGGCAACAAAGTAGAAAGCTACAAAACAGAGCAGAAAGAGAACTAAGTGAAACAAAGCAGATTTGCAGTATTAATATGTGTGTAGTCAGCAAGTTTTGTACCTAATGCATTTGCCTGTCCCAGCCTAGATTTTAGAATGAGATTTCCTTTGCCTAGAAGGTGGAAGAAGGAATTGGTACACAAAAAACAACATAAAGGCTTAGTTTATTTAAAATTTCCATTGATACAGAAAGTCAGAATGGCTTTGAATCAAAATAATGTTTACTGCAAGAAAAATATCTCCTTTTCTAATTTACTTATATTGTACTTTTTTGTGATAAAAGTTACATCTGAGAATCTGTCCTTCAAGTTTCCTAAAAAACGTTACAAATTACCCTTGTAATTGTGATAATGTACCCTTGCATCCTTTGATCCTCAGGTGAAAAATTCAGGGTGAGAGTGCATGGAATAGACTGTCTTGTTAAATAAAATTAATTGTTGGTAATACCTTCACCAACAGCATTTTATGATGAGAACAACAGTCTAATTCTTTACAACTGCTGCTACAAGATGTCCAACTGTTTGTGCTTTATTTTGTAGGTAAAAGACCTCATGAGTGTGGAATTTGCAAAAAAGCATTTAAACACAAACACCATTTGATCGAACACATGCGACTGCATTCTGGGGAAAAACCCTACCAATGTGACAAATGTGGAAAGCGGTTTTCGCACTCGGGGTCTTACTCTCAACACATGAATCATCGATACTCCTATTGTAAAAGAGAGGCAGAAGAGCGTGACAGCACGGAACAGGAAGAGGCAGGACAGGAGGTCCTCAATAATGAGCATGCAGGTGCCAGGGCATCTCCATCACAGATCGACTCAGATGAGAGAGAGAGTCTAACCAGGGAAGAAGAGGAAGACAGTGAGAAAGAGGAAGAGGAGGAGGAAGAAAAAGAGATAGAAGGACTTCAGGAAGAAAAAGAATGTAGGAAACTACAAGAAGTAGAGGATGAAGAAGAAGAAGAAGTAGAAGAAGATGAAGAAGGGAAAACTGAAGGTAACAAGAATGATGAAGCTGTAAATCAAGCAAGCAATGCAGAAGCAGAAGTTATACAGAATAATGGGCAGGTGTCAGAAGAAAAAGATAAAGCTTAAATGATAGTTTTTTCTATAAGGAAAATAAAATTGGTAATGAAGTTTGTTCTATATTATACATGCTTTTCATGGAAACACAGTAGCCTGCATACTGTGATTTCTGTTCACTACTGTGTAAAAAAATATATATATAAAAAAAAGAAAAAGGAAAAAAAAAAGAAATCCAGGTGTGCCTGAACCTCAGACTTAGTAATTTTTCACACAGTTTTCAAAGTTAGGAACAAGTTTATAACATGAAGCAGATTAGAAAAATACAGTGACTCTGGAAGCAAAGATTTAACAGGTTCTAGGAAACCTGATCTATTAGACAAGCATCTGGCATTGTTTGTTTTATCAGTATTAATTTTCATTCTTAAGTTGATTAATTTTTAAGCTGTACAATTGGGAGAGATTTATATGATTTTTTTAATTTTTTTTTTTATGGTAAAACATTTCCTAAATCCACTTCAGTATTTTCTTATGTTTTAAAATGTGAGAACTTCTGCACTACAAAATTCCCTTTTGCAGAAACCTGTAATGCAGTTGCAAACAGTGCTTGGCTACCTTAATAAATTCAACCTAGAAGGTAGCGGTTTATGACATTAGATGTTGTAGTAGAGCATATTCTCATTTAAAGTGTATTGTTAGCCTTAAGAAAGCAGATGATAGAAGAACTGAAGTTTCTTACTCATGTGGTTAAAAATGTAGTTGAAAGGATTGTTGTTGAGTTCTGATTGCAGGGACTAACAGTGTTAATACTGGTAAGGACAGCAAAGTCGTCAGAATCAGTGTTTGTAATTGTGTTTTGAGTATGTAGTAACAATATGAAGGATATGATATGAAGCTTTGTATCTCCTTTGGCCTTATGCAAGACCTATGTGCTGTAAGTGCCATTTATCAGTATTATAAAGGCTCTAAGCAGCCTTTATCCAACGTGTGGCCTACGATAACTAGCATTTGTTGATTTATATCAAACTTCTAAACTAATCATGGGGAAAAAAAACACTCAGCCATCAGAGAAGTAAGAACACTGGTATATTTCATTATTTAATTATTTGGTGGTATTTTGGGTTAATACCTGACTTGCAGAATTTCTCTAAAATAATTACAAGGGAAATTTTCTAATCTGCTTTATTGCTTTATTGGTTTACTTTAATTTCAGACACATACATGACATGTTATCTGGCTCATAAGTATTTTCAAATGTTAGTTATTATGGACCCCATTTATTAACAATGTTAGCTGATTTTTACCTATCAGTATTATTTTATTTCTTTTAGTTTATAGATCTGTGCAACATTTTGTACTGTATGTCTTCAAACCTGGCAGTATTAATACCCTTCTTACTGACATATGTACCTTTTTAGTTTTAGAAAACTTTTATATTTATGTGTCTTATTTTTATATTTCTTTATTTATTACACAGTGTAGTGTATAATACTGTAGTTTGTATTAATACAATAATATATTTTAGTATGAAAATTTGGAAAGTTGATAAGATTTAAAGTAGAGATGCAATCGGTTCTCTTGCATTGAGATTTGATTTAACAGTGTTATGTTAACATTTATACTTGCCTTGGACTGTAGAACAGAAGAATTAAAATGGGAATGTATTAATTTTACAATTGCAATCAATTCATTTTACCTTTACCCAGTTTTTAATATAAAGCTCTTAAATTTTGAAATTCACTGTGTGACTAATAGCATGATGCTCTGCAGTTTTATTAAGAGATTAGTCTAACCATAAACCTCTCATTTCCTTAGTAAGCCAAATTAGAATGATCTTATAAACAGTGTTGGGAGCAATGTTTAACATTTTTGTGCCAATTTGTTCCTGTATTCATGTATGTATGTTACAAATCTGAAACTTCATTTTTAAGTTCCTTGTTACATCATGGTCATTTTCTAGTTTTTTACCAGACTCCCCATCTCACAATAAAATGTGTCAACAAGTCTGACTTACTGTCATTATTCTGGTCATTTAGAAAATGGTTTTAAATTATTTCTATGAGATGTTATTCAGACAGTTTCTGCTTCAGTCTTAATACCTGGTTTCAGTTGAGCATGAGGAGCATGTAAGTGAAAGGAAGGTTTGACTGTGTGCAGGCAGAGGAATCGCTGCACTAGTTTATTGATTTACCAGCCTTAGTAGAACAGCTGAGTTTTCAGAGTGAACTGTGTGAGTTTGTGATTGTTTTTTCTCCCTTCTCATATCTACGTAATAGAATTTAATGCTCTCTTTCAATATGACTGCTTTTAAAGGAAGTAAGCTTATAGTTGTTTCCTTGATTTAGCAATAAGCTAGTGAAAAGATTGATATATATATTGCTCTTGAACTTCCCAAAGATACGGCAGTAACATTACATAAGATTTCAGCAATGTAAGTACAAAGGCTTGAAAGTTATATTACGTATGCATGTTTATAATATTTTGCAGTTTAAGCGAAGTTTTGAGACTGTTCTTTAAGAAACATTCTGTTTTATAATGATTTCCTAGAAAGGGATTTCAGTTGTTGATTTTGTTTGGTTTTCACAAACACCATGTAATTTATTTTATATTCACATATCTAAGTTTTTGAATAATTCTCAATCTTATTATCTCAACATTAATGTATACCAAAGATTTATTCCATATATTAATTGTTTTACTTTATCTGTATTTTGCTGTACAGTATACCAAATGTTGCACTTTTAGGTGGAGTAAGCTTCTAACTCAGTAGTATCATTGAGGTAAACATGAGAAGGCTGTTTTGAAAAAATAATCACTTATATTGCCTCAATAATGTTGTGTTGTAATTATTATTGTAACAGAATCGAATAGGTAGATCAGAATTTCTTGCAGGTAAAAATGGCTTTGCTCTGTTCTAGGTAATGAAACACACCCTTTTTTAAACTATTTTAAGATTTTTCAAGTTTCAGGAACATCTTACTTGTCTATAGTAAGAAACCCAGGGATACATTTGTTGAAATGGGAAAATTTTGCTGTCTTTAGTAATAGAACAAAGAATTTTAGTAAATCCAAGGTTAAGCTTGTGAAAGGCCAGTAACTTCCATTTCCACTTTAAATGAAGCAACAGAAAACTATGCATGTATAGAGAGCAAAGTCCAAGAAGTTTTGATTCAGGAAATGTTATCAGTTTTGTGGAGAAAACTTATATTCATTACTTAGACTGTGAAACCATCATTAACATTTTTATCTTCATAATGGATTGGTGTATTGAATTTTGCATCTGTTAAGCTTGGAGGTGCCTCTAATTGTGACCTTATAACATCATTTATTATCCTTTGAAAATCACAAAAAACTGTGATGCATCTTCATGTAGTGGAGTAAACTCATCTGGAACATAAAGGAGCTTAAGAGGTTGCAGGGTTTATTTGCAGCTCCACCAGTGAGATCCCCGCAGCATAGATGGGTGTGCAGCATAGAGAAGGCCAGGCAGCTGTGAAAGAGAACATCCATCAAGGTACCAGAATTACTCCAGCTGCAGCCACATGGACCTTTTCTTTACATTAACAGCAAAGCCTTTTCAAGCCGAGTAAGTTTCCCACATGAAAAAATAGTGAAAGCAAAAGCATAAAGCCTTTGCATTCTGCTCTTTGAAGAGAAATAGAAGTTGGAAAAGAGCAGTAAAAATGGAACGTAGCTTTAATAAAACTTTGCTGTACTGTGACCTCTTCTTTGGCCAGAAGATGAAAAGTACATCAGTTGCCTGTCTGCCCAGGCTGTGGTCTGTGCCTGCTTCTTTGTCATGCTCACTATGCATGACTCAGCCAGGCAAACAGGGGACAGTCACCTGTCCTGACTGACAGAATGAAAAGTGTCTTCTGAATGCAGCGTGGCACAGACCACTGACCTGAGCCTGATGTTCCTGGCTCGGTTTTGCTACCAACCTGTTTTATGATTGCAGAATGTTTGTATGTTTAAAAATCAGTTCCAGTTGCAAAATTGTGACATCAGGATGTTCTCTCAGGCAATTTGAGAACAGGAAAAATATTACAGACAAACTATAGGAAGAATGTTACAGAAGTATATATTTAGTGTCTTGCTTATAGGGATGGGGAATACACATCTGAGACTGCGAGCAAACAGGAAGAGAAAGAAACATAAGGCTACAAAGAAAACTAGAAATATGTTGAAGAGAAGTAACTGCTTTCTCTTCTTTTAGTAGCATTCATGCTGGTGATTCTGGTGGCACTGTCAAATTCTCCATGGCCACGTTGCTGTCTGCTTGCTGGTTTTTTGGAGCAGCCTGTCCATATGTCTGATTGGCAACAGCAGTGCTGTAGGTATGAGCTTGAAAGTGGAGGGGTGTTAAATTGTATAGAGTTACAAATAATCAGATAAATTAACAGATACTAAAAAAAAAAAGGAGCAAGTTTTGTTAGTTTGGCTAATCTCAGAGTGCCAGCGTATTCCAATAGCTGTCTTAAATTTTTTGTAGAAGAATGTACCATGGTATAGTGCAAAATGCAATAGTTACTCTAAAAGGCACTATTCTTCAGACAGATTGAGTAAAAATTGCTTAAACTGGCAAGAAGTGCTGTGTTTGCACTCTTGAGTAAAATTATTCTAATGCAATTATTGCCGGTAAACCCTCAGCCAGTGTCTGTACAAGCAGCACTTCAGTGATATTTGTGCTGCAAAGTGTGCCTGGGACAGTGGTGGCCACAAGCCTGGGTGGCAATTTGAAAGCAAAGCCATTTACAAGACAGAAAGTATGACACTACTAAAAGCACGATTTTGCCACAGCAAAAGGCTACATTGGGGCTTTTATCATCAAAGTGATGAAGGATCAGGAGTTCACACTCTAAACCAACGTAGTAGAGAAATGAAAATACTTTCTACTGTACAGGAGACCATTAGAGGTGAAGGTGATGATTTGAGGATGGGAAAAGGCCATTTTGCTCAGGGAGGCCATACTGAAGATAGGTAATGGCTTTTGAGCAGAGGAGGAGGAGGGAGGAAAATTTTGCTCTGTGCTGTCCTCAGTGCTTCTGAAAAGTGTGTTGGTTTTGATTTCTTTACTACCAGTGTGTAAGTCTTCACTCAATTCTTCACTTTGATAGAGGTTTTGCTGTATGTTTTGCAATTCACATTCTGGTACTTAAACACAGAAGTATTTTTTTTTTCTCCTTCCTTGGCACAATAGCTTGTTTAATTGCTACTAGAATAATCTCTGAATTTCATAGTGGAAATTCAATATTAGAATATATTTTGAGGGGTTTTTTTATCATTTCTTGTTCATGTTTTTCTTAGGCAGTTGTTCCAATTATATTTGCACAGTCTGATTTTCACAAAAAAATCATGCAAAAATGTTATGATAGTCAAATAAACTCTTAAACTTTCATTTTGTCCCTCTGTTTTTTCATGACCTCTGGTCACTAATCTGTCACACAGCCTTCTGCATTGTGGGTATTATGGCTATCATGCACATTGTGTGTATGTTGTCTCTAGAGGAAACACTATTATATATTTTACATTTCATTGTTTCAGAAAACAAAAACTGCTCCTTTAAACTGTAATTAGAAAATAACGTGACAGGTGGGATTAAACATGAAATGCGTTGACGTCAAGAGCACTTTCTGGCAAAGCTTGTCCTAGTAGCTTGCCGAATGTAAAAGTAGTGTAGTATTAACCTACAACTAGGTAAAGTTCCCCAAGGCCTTACCTCTACATGACCAGATACCCAAAAAGATCTTTAAAAAATATGAAGACAGTGGGAAGTAATCTTTAAAATAAATATCTTGAGAATGCCGTTTTGGTCTTTCCTATGATTTTTCCAGTGAGTCTCAAGTTCTTTGATGCTGTTTTTAGATTTTAACGTTTCTATATTTGGAACCGGTTTTGGGTTTTGATCATCTCAGTGTAAACTAAGGTTTGCATAATAATCACAAGATTTGCATTGTGTGTTAATTCAGGAATTAGGGGGATAAATTAATTAACTCCCCCCCTCAAAAAAAAAAAAAAAAAAAAAAGAAACAAACACCCCCCCTCCATCTTTTTGTCATTCCTCATGAGTTTCTGTTCCTTTGCTACATGGAGAGCCTGCTCACTTTTAGCACACTCTGTGCCCAAAGGCAGACAAAAGTCTGCCAGTGCTTTGCCTGACTGGATCCTATTCCCATCACTTACTCTTCAGGAGCTCTCTCTGTAACCAAGATCCTGCATGACTGTTGATGAAGATAATGAGAGCCCTTGAATTCTGTGAAGCTTTCTACAAATTTAATGTCAGGTAAGCTGTTACAAAGATACAGAGGGAGCATTTTGCTCTTTCAGTGTGCAAGAATAAAATCTGTTGGACCAAATAGTTCAAGACGTAAGTTCATTGGAAAATCATGCAAAATTCTAAAAATTACAAGGTTTCCAACAGCTCTGAAAGGCCATGTCACTATATACAAAAAAGGTACTTGGAATTCTGCCCTCTCCTCAATCAAATCAACCCAATAATGTGAACGCATTTCTGTGGACAGTAGTCTCCAATTTGTTTTGCTCATGTTGAATGCAATGCTGTTCCTGGTCTCCAAACCAGGAGCTGAACAGCTGTCTGACTTGCAGGTACTTCATTTTGAGGCCTTGGTAGCAGTAAGTATTGGAGTTAGGAGGAGGTTTAACCTTCCTGTCAATTGGTGCCAGTTGTCCTGCCAGCAACAGCTTCTCGTAAGCTGCTGCTGCTACCAGCCAGGGAGTGTTTGAAGTGGTCATGGTTACATCCTGACCAGGTCAAATGATCTCAGCTGTGGCTGCAGAGATAACAGGGCCTTCCATCAGGACAAGCTGACTAAGTTGACCTCAAGTCAGCTTTTTCCCCCCATTTAAACAACTCCAAAGAGCGTCTCCGGTAGGAGTGAGCAGCCATGGCTTGGAGGAGCTGCCAGCCTGTATCACCTGAGGCTGGACAAGAGCCACCCCTCTGTCTGTAAACTAGAAATTCTGGAGAGTAGTGACTCATGTTCCCAAAACACGGCATTGTCTTTGGATTTTTTTTTTTCTTTAATCTTTTAAATCAGGCCATTTCTTATTGGCATTCTGGTCTCCAAGACAAACTTGTTGTGTCAGGTGTTCTTAAATGATCCTGACGCTTAGTGAGAGGCACTGAGCTTCACCAGGAGCAAGGAATTCCAGCATTTGCACTTGCAATGAGTGTTATCACAATTTCCATATCTTTTCCAACCCAGTTTTCCTGTCTTAGGAAAAAAAAAATGCAGATAGAAAGGAATAACTGATGAGTGCACAGGGTTATTCAGGCAGAGCTGGGAACAGAACGGAGGTCTCTAACATGGGCAAGCCAGCTGCCTTTTACTTTAGCATGCAGCTTGTTCTGAAGGAATGTGGCAAATGGAGCATTTATGTGAGTTTCAGTGGCACAGTGGAGCTCTACCACCGGTAGAGCAGCTACACTACTTGACAAGCTTATCCTCTTATACTGCAGTTTAGAAGCCAGCTCTTCTGCTTAAGCAACAAGGGCTCAGACTTTATATACCGTAACAGCATCTCATTCAGACCAGTGGATGTCAAAAGAAAACACGGTCTGATGGGACATTTGGCTAGGTGGTCGGTTGCCACCAGCAATTTACTGCCAGAACTGTTTCCTGAAACCAATAGCATTCGTGCCTCATTGCTCCCTCGTGGGCTGATGCTGGGTTCACTGCTACAAGCAAAGTGGCAAGTGTGCTATGCATCTGAGGGGAGTTCAGGTTCTCCTGGTGGCTCCTACCAAGGGGAAAGAATAAAAGCTTTGCTGATTTCCTGCTGGCCCAGCACATCACCTTGCTCCTTGCAGGCTCTTTTGTGCAGACCACATGTCAGGGGCAAGTTGTCTGAGTCCTGTCAGCTCTCCAGTGGAGGCTCCAGCTGTAACCCCCAGCGGAGAGGAGTGGAGGGGAGAAATGCACCTCAGTGCAGCAAATTCTTCCACTTATGAATAATCCTTCTTTACAGAAGTTGCTCAACTCATCATTACTTACGTAAGTAAAGCTATTGTAGGATCTGTGTTTACTCCTTTGCAGTTAAAATATACTGGGTTCTTTCAATGTTAAGCAAAATAAAAACTTAACTCCAGCTTTACTGTACTTTATTATTTAATCTGCTTTCTAACTGTGGCCTCACCATCTCTGTATAAAAAGGGCAGTACTGCATTGCTTACTCTCTGATAATGGGAATGTGTTTGGTTCAGTAAAATCTGAATTCAGATTTAGGTACAGTTCAGCTCACTGTATCTAAAACTAATTGAAAATAGCTGAAGATCTGATGGCAAAAAATGCAAATATTTTGTAGCCAGAACTATGTATGGGGCAAAGACCACTTATGGTCCTGGCTTTTTTTGAACTGCGTGTTCAAGTCCACCTTCTGCTCCTCCTGCTACCTTGTTTCTACAGTTTTACTGAGTACACACCATCCACCCAAACCTGTGCGCACCCCTTGTGACTGTGGTAGGTAAATAAGATTCTCCTCATGCCAGAGGTGTGCTCTAGTGACTGTCCTTCCTGCTGGAAAAGAGAGCTCTTCAAAACACCAAAACAGAAGGCAGGCTAGCTTCAATGTCACTTCGGAACCAGCTTAGGCAGTCAAACAGACCATTGCACCATAGTCTCATTGTATACTTCCTTCTAAGCAGAAACTTTAATTTCTGTGAGATTTCTCATGGTCAATACCTTCATATTTCACAAATTAGCTCTTCCTCTAGTTCTACTAAATTAGCTGTCTTCCGTAGCTTCTGAAGTGCATTTTGCCCACCTTTGTTCTTAGGTGTTTAGGTGTGTGGTGCTACCTGATGTGGAGTTTGCTGAGCGCACACTGACACCAAGCTCTCATGGTGAAAAGCAGAGCCTTTGCTCACCCAAAAGGTGCATGCTACCATCAGTGTCCTGCATGTGTCCTGCAGCACATGGTGATGCTCTGCTGAATGACCAGCGGTGGCAAGGGGTGAAAGGACGCTGCTGCTGTATAACGTCAGGAGTGCTTTAAATTTGAGATAATGATGTATTTGTCAGTCAAAAAATGACAGCAATAAATTAAGTCTGCTTGCAGAGTACCATTCCTTTGTTCTTAATATCCTGTAACCACCTACCTTGGTTTTGGCCTTGGTCTCCTAAGCAATGGCTTTTGTGAGCCTGTACTGCATGTTCTCTTCTGTCATCTTACAGCACATTTTGACCTGACAACTATTCCTGGCCAGCTTTAAGAGAAAAGGGGATGTGTCGAAGATGTCAAGTCCTTGCAAGACTTGGCTGCCAAACTAATGTCCTTGCTAGGCAAAGGCAGGTTCTATTCAATGCTTCACTTTCATAAGTGCAGCTCTGAACATCTCTCAGCATATGCCACTGCTTGTCTAGTGAAAAAGAGTAGGAGAGGTAACAGAGGGTTCCATTTGTTCAGGTGAATTCCTGCTAATACTGTTATTTGAGAGGACAAAAGAGGAAATTATAAAACACACAAGAGTAAGTATGAATTCCTAATTAGTAGTTGACTATTGCAGCGCCTTTAAAAAGGAGACTTGAATTATGGTACCAGTTACAGTGTCTGGCCGTTATTCACGTGGGACACTGCCAAGGGGATTGACACCATCATCTTCACCACAGGCATGTGTGATAAATAAATCATGTTATTCACTCTCCAGCCAACAAATACAAAATTGTCATGCAAAGTAAGACTAACTCAGCAATAGAGTCTTTGTCTTCCAGGAGGGCCAAAACAGAGCATGCTGCCCTTGAACCTCCTTCTTTCAATGGAAAAACTGAGTGCAAGTTTCGTACATCCCTCATGAGTGTTATAACATGGACATAGTCACAGATTATCCTGATATTCCCTCACCAGTGTGCAGCTCAGTCCAAATGGTTTAAGTAGGTTTAAGCCTGTTTCACCATCTTCCTCAAGCAATAGAAGTGAAGGAAGACCTGGTCTGTGGGCTCTGATGGGTTAGTCAGTATATGGAAACTGGTGGACTTCTGGGAATGTCAGAAGCAGATGTTTACACCTCCTAAGAACTGTATTTCTAAACACTGGGCCTGCAACTCAACAACCATTTCAATTAGTGTTAGCAAGTGCTGCTGCTGCTAGAAGGGAGTTTCTTGCCCTGTCTCATTCTCTGGCCTCTCCAAGGCTAGTACAGCCCCACAAGGACTAGTTCAGTGAACAAATAACAGTCCTTGTCTCCTAGGGTTTTTTTCAACTGGATCCATTCACTGACTAACCAAAGCTTTTGCCAGAGCAGGAGGAAGGAAGATTGGGGTGGGGATTGCTCCTTTTATAGTGGTGTAAAGCAGGCACTGAGCATGTGCTGAGACACAGCCTGATCTGCCCAGGGTATCACTGCCTCCCAAGCACACAGCTCCTGGCTGGAGCTTCTGAGGGGTGCACTTTGATATACAGCTCTGAGAGAATGAATTAATTCAAATTAAGCAGTTTGGTTCTATCTAGATGAAATCTAGCTCCTTAAAGCTCTTTTATATTTACTAATAAGATTCATCAGCTTCTATTTACCTTTGATTTTGCCCTTCTGAAATGTTCTCCACTTTAATTTGCAGCTAGTTTGCCAAAGACTAGCAACCTATACAGTTTATTAGTCCAGGGTGAATGCCTCAATATCAGTGGTGGGAAACAATTTAGGAAAGATTCATTCATTACAGTCTGTAACAGTAACAGCTCATGATTAAACCCAGCTACTGGGTTTGCTCTGCTCTTAGTGCTGCACTGACATTTGTTACCCTGAAATGCAGTGTAACCAGTGTCATGTAAGCAAACTTCTTTGTTCCCTGTATATGTGGCTGCATAGACCTATATGATTGACGATCAGCAAAGATTCCAAAAAGTTCCTAAAGCTCAGCCTCATTCTCCCTGCCTCCAGACAGGCAATATGCTGCCCTACTGAAAAACAAAAGAGAACCCCAACACTTTTGGTGGGTGTCTGAGTGGGTCTTCCTGCTTTGTGTTGCCCCTTTCTGTCAAACCCAGGTGGCAGAGCTGCCTGGGAGGGACAGCCAGGAGCCTGCATCCTGCCCCAGTGCAGGAATATTTGGAGTTGGAGGCAGATGTCCTGGATCACAAACAGCACATTCAGGGCTGGAAACAACTGAAATGTCTCTACAGCAGGAGAAAAAATCTTGTCTCTGCTCCAGTTTCCCTATCTTTAGAGGAAAGATAAGTATAAATCATTATCCACAGGCATGCTGTGGGATCTAATTAGATC
>JBCJKH010009503.1:0-12549 GCA_039877255.1 Loriculus beryllinus | reverse complement strand
CTTCCTTCCTTCCTTCCTTCCTTCCTTCCTTCCTTCCTTCCTTCCTTCCTTCCTTCCTTCCTTCCTTCCTTCCCTTCTTCCTTCCTTCCCTCCTTCACTCCTTCACTCCTTCCCTCCTTCCCTCCTTCCTTCCTTCCTTCCCTTCTTCCTTCCTTCCCTCCTTCCCTCCTTCCCTCCTTCCCTCTTTCCTTCTTTCCCTCCTTCCTTCTTTCCGTTTTCCATCTCTGTATTTTTCTTCTCTTTCATATCTTTCTATCTTTTTCTTTCTTTATTTTTTTCTTTCCCCCCCCCATATAAACTGTTGTTTGTAACCATTTTCACACTTTGTAGTTTTGCATCCTGCTTTTCCTGAAAATCTCAATTCAAACTCATCCTGGATGTTCTCCAGAACCAAAACAATTCTCATTCCGCTTAAAATGCTTGCTCTCTTATACATGCTTGTGTGTAATAGGTAATAGATCTGAATTTAACTTTACAGGCCGATGAGCTGGGCATATTTGTCTCCCTGATCCATTAGGCCCTGGGGAACACAGATCACTGTAGCAGACACATTCCATTGATGCTTTCCCATTTTGCTAATACTGAGCTTTTAACTGACATCAGCATTGTGTGGCAAAATTGCTTCTAAGCTCATTTAAACAGCTGCACATTTGAACAGCCTTAAATGATGGGTTTTAATAAATTGGTGAAGCATAAGTTTGCTTGTGCATAAATTAACCTGGCCAAAAGCCAACTTTTAGGAAATCCATTCTTACTTAGATGCTGAAAGTAAATGTCTTGTTTCCAGGGGTAAAGGGAGGAAGGTAGGAGGAGGAAGGGAACTCTTACTTAGCATCTTATTGATTTGAACTTCACAAGTCATTGGTTCGCCCAAGCCTGTTGATTGAGCAGATCAGCACTGACCCACTACCTCCTCACTCACAGCTGCTCAGCTTTACTCTCTCAGTGCTCATCGAATTGGAAAAATGCTTTGCAGCTCTTGCCTGATTTTCGTAGCCATCCCATGGCAGTACAATGTCCAATGCTGTTTCCCTTTCATTGAAGTACATCTTTCCTTTTTACCCTGCTTTTCTCATCCACATCAGTCATAATTTCTTTTTCTTTTCCACAGATGTTGCTCTTACGCAGCATTAGCATAAACAATGCTCTAAAACTTTCTGCAGGGGGCATATCTAAATCAAAACATATGAAATCACACAGAATTGAGGAAAACACCAAAATCTTACTGGGCAATCTTGAAAGCATTTCTTTTCTCCCTTCCTCCTACAGTTTTCTTTATTTCTTGTTTTGTCTTGATTTCTTTTTTGTTGTTTTTGTTGTGGCTTGGTTTTGTTTTTTTCTTAAATCGTTCCTCAAAGAGATTCTGTCATACATTATGTACATGTGAATCAATTTTTACCCTGGTAAATGAGGCTGAATCAAAAGACTGCCTTGTAAACAAAAGTTTCAATAAATAGATTGCAGTTTTCTTCTTCCTTCCCCTAAACTTTCAGGGGCTTTAATTAGCTTTAACATATACTTTTGAAAATTAGCTTCCTCAATAGTTCTGGGTTTGGGGTTTTTTGTTTGATTGGTTGGATTTTTGTTGAGGTTGGCTTTTGTTTGTTTGTTTTTGTGATTTGTTTTGTTTTGTTTGTTTGGGGTTTTTTTCCTGGAAACGGTAAATGCTCCCTCTGGTGGACTAATTGAGCACTGTTGAAACTTATCACAGGTAAACTCCCTTTTATGTGTCAAGAAAAGCAATATCCCTATTGTAACAAAAAAGAAAAAAATGGAGGAAAAAAGAAAAATACACCTTTTAGTTTCTACAGAACATGTAGAAGCTTGAGCAATAATTATAATCGTTATAATGCATCCTGAGAATTAATTCTCTTCACAAGCAATACTGCTATTGAGATAGCTCATTGTTGCCATGGTAATATGTCATAAATTTCTGTCAACTACCTAAAATTGCTGCAGATCATAAGGTAATCAAGTTTGGGGTTTTGATTGGTTTGAAGGTGGTTTTTTTGTTTGTTTGTTTGTTTGTTTTTCCATTGATATTATAGCTTTCTAAATTTGAACAGGAATGAATCTATCTCTTTTTTTTTTTTTTTATTTCTAAGCACCTTTGTTGGAATTTGATGAATAAACTAATGTTTATTATATAAATAGATATATATATCACAGTTAAATTTTTAGCATATTGTGTAAATCTCACAGTAAAATGCCTTAAAATTTACATAGGTTTTCTGTCTTGGCCAATAGACCTTTATTTCACCTAATTAGTATTCTGAACATCAACATGAGTCTGGAAGAGTGTGCTGTGGAGCTGTAACATGTCTATGGATCTTAGTCATTACTCCTGTTGTTGTTTATAACATGACTTTAAGCATGGCCAAACACTCAATGTCCTGACGAAAGAAAAATACAATGTAAAATTTAAAAAAACACTTAAAAAATGGTTGTCTCTAAATCTAATAATATACTATATGTAGAGGAAAGGATACTTAACAAAAAACTGTGAATTCACCTACAATGTCACCTACCCACCAAGGTGCTCTGCTCAGAAGTGTGATTGAAAGCTGTCATCCATGACAGAAAGCTTAAACAGATCTGACAATTCATGGTTGAAATGATGTCATGAAATTAGGAAATGCTGAATTTGTATCACTAGAAAGGCAGCAGAATATTATTCTTTTGGAAAGCATTAACATTTTATAGAAACATTCCCACAAGCAATCATGTTTCAGACTGCATGTAAATTCTTGGGGGTGGCAATATCAGGTTGCAAACCAGCTTTCTTCTTTCCTTTTTTTTTTTTTTTAGCTTTTTCTACCCTCACCAATTTAACCTTCCTGTGCATATATTTGCTGTTTGTGCAACAAAGCAAAGAAATCAAAGACATTTATTTATTGTGCATGGTTTATATATGACTACAAAAAGCATGACTATATCTGTCATTTACATTCAGCTCTGGTAGATGTATATTAAAACCAATCAGTGCAACCACAGCTTATCAGAAATTTGTGCTGGCTTTGTGATGTAATTTAGCCTAAAATGCCTAATTACATTAACATTCTACTGAAGCCTCACATACTTAATGCTGCAGACTCTATAGCTACCAAAGCCAAAGGCATAAACAGGCTTTAGTGTCCTGAGAAAAAAAACCAAAACCGTTAGGAGTTGATGACCCTATTCATTGATACAATCTGCTTTGTTAGCTGAGCATGAGAGGATAGTTGCAGAATAGAAAACACTTTATTCAACATTCATAAGCTGGGACATTTTTTTTACAGATTACTCAGAATGTATATGTTTTGCCTATAGATGAGCCAATTGAAGGGAATTTTTATATATACAGCTAAATTTCTATGCAAACACCTATTACTAAGCGAATATGTCTTAATACTCCTTGCTGCTGGAAAAAAAAAAAAAAAAAGAAAGAAAGAAAAATTTTAGGATAAAATTGATTTCCTTTTCCCCTTTTCTTTCCAACCTTTTTTTTTTTTTCTGGTTTTTTTTTTTTGTTTTTTTGTTTTTTTTTTTTTTAACTTTATAAAATCTCTAGGAGAAAAATCCAGAATTTTAACTGGAATACACAAGGTGAGAAGGCATATAAAGCTTTGCTTTAAATTTTCTTATTTTCATGCTCACAAAACTTTTAAGCAGTGAACAACTGCTTAAAGTGGAAATTCACAGAATGTGAGAAAAGAAATAGAGCAATTAACTGCTGTCAACTCTGGCCTAGAAAAAAATTTTCAGTTAAAACTATGTATTATATATCAAAATATGTATATCCCCATACATTGATCCAACTCAAACATACAAGAATTGGGTCTGAGAAAAATAGTCAGGCTCATTAATTCAGCTTAGGTTTGCTTCTTAAAATACATGAAGCAATATTTCCTGAAAGGAGAACGTTGGTATAAAATTTTTGTTTGTTGTCTTGCACATAGTGCTGTAAAAATTATACAACAGGTATAAGAAAAGCCAAGCTTCATCCTTATATGCAAGTTGCTTTTCAGACTAATGGTGGGAAAGATGCTGAAAGGGAAAAAGAGTGTTTATAAAATTAACTTATCCATTTTTGATGTTCTAATATATAATAATATGCATACCGTTCAGAAAATGATATCTAGGTACTTCTTTCCGCTTGGTCTTCCTTCCACCAAAATCTCCTCTTTTCATACCTTTGTAGTTGTAAATTACATGTTATCAACTTAAACAGGCTGACCAAGACTTCTTTGATGTCAGGAACACTGATGCTTTTCCCCTTTGCCTGGCTGTCCACTGATGTGAGCGTTGGAGGTAGGTGGGAAATAAACACGCTTGTGGTGAAAAATCAAGTAATAGCATCGATAAATGGATGGGTTTTAAAATAAAAGCGTTTTTTCTTAAGTTATGAAGATATGCTAAAAGAGTGACTAATGACTTCCGATCACAACATATTTACTAGATAAAATGATATTTAAGAAATTTTCATGATTTTTATGTCAGGGATTTAATTTCATACATTCTTCAAAGCTCACTGTTCTCTTGCTTTCAGGTATATCTGAATGGAGTTGAAAGCCTACCCAGGTCAACTTCCAAACATAACGAGTATTTCTCTAGAGAAAGAAGGAACTGCAGAAATACCTCTGGAAAAAATTATCGCAGGTATTACCACAGCTTTAGTGGTTAGTGTCATTCATAACGGTTCTTCCATAGGAGAATAGCTTTGGGTCTGGTTTATATTTTTCCCGTGAAACCAAGTTTCTTTTTTATTTTCTCTTTCTTTTTTTTCTTTTTTTAAAAAATATTTTCTCTTGTCATAACATATGTCAATGTTATGGTACTGCTTCCAAATGCAATAGAATACAGTATAACATAATTTACCTTCTTGAAATGTTTCGGATTTGTGTTTCTGCTTCCTGTCACTGAAGAGTTTGATAATCTTTTGTCATCTGCTTAGAAATCCAATTACTTCATTTTGTTGAAATTGAGACCACAGAAAGACTGTCTCTTCTAACTTCTAACCTTCAGTTAGTCTGCCCTGAGGAAATTTTCCTTTGATTCCCTTTGATGCTACAGTAATTTCTTCTCTATGCAAAGGAGCTTCTTGTCTGTATAGCTATCTAACTTCATGAAAATGGCTTAAGGCTCTTTCTTGAAGTTGTTTGTCTCATCAACTTACTATGAAGTCAAGAGTACAGGCAAGTCTGACCATATCCATAACAAGAACTTTATATACCTCATACCTTCTGTTTTTAAAACAGTTTCCTCAAAGTTAATTCTGATCAGGGCTTTGAGAATTTCCCTTAATTCCTTCCTTAGGTACTCTCAGATATTGATTTATAAAAAGAAATGGCTTGTCTGTGCTGGCTGATTGATACACAGAACTGACTCCCTGGTGTATGGATAGCTGAATTGTGAATTGACATCTGAACTGTCCTGCAATGTAACATTTAAAAATAAACTGTCACTGACACAAGTTTGCCTTACCATTCAGAATTTGCCAAGCTATGGTGTTTTCACCTATCCATCCAAACTTTTGACCATTTTTAGGTCTGACTGTAAAAGACTGAGTATCAATTTCACTAAAATATCACCCAAGATCAATGTAAGAAATGCTAAAGCACTGTTATTATTTATGAAGCCACACTAGCCTTTTCAGCCCTTCCCATGCTATTGTGGCCTTATTTCAGCCAGAGTCCAGTGCTGTGCTAAACTTTAAAAAAGTGTATTGTATTGAAACAGTGGAAAAACGGTGGAGAAACATTGGAGAATCTGTGGAAAATCTTTAAAGTTCGGAACACTCTATATTCATTTTTCAATTAAGGCAATAATGTTCTTAAAAGCAACATAATTATTGATTAGTTAAAATGAATGGCAAATATCAATGAAATCCATTATTAGGAAAATGTCAGTTTGGCTGACTTCTTTAAACTGAATCTCAGAACAACTTACAATCATAATGTAGTAATAAAGGATGAGCCAAACCAATCAATTTATTGCAATACCGTGAAAAAGGAGTCAAACTAATAAATCCAAATATTTGTTTGTTCTCTGAATAATGCAATCCATAAAAAAGTGTTTCAAAATCTTCCCTGAGAATTTCTACATTAAATCAGAGCAGAGATTTATTTAACCCAATATTATCTGTTTCTTGATATGTCCATGGCCTTTATCTTGATCAAGCAGGAATCTCATTCACCTTGCTCTTGAACTACAGTATTTCCTTTCAGGGTGTGTGAGCCACCAGAAAAAAAATGATAATATAATTTTTAGTAAATATTAATTATTTCTGCAATGAAGAGAGAGATTTAACTTAAGCCAGTAAAAGCTTTTATACTATTTTTAAAGACAAAGCTTTCAGAAATTATTTTTCATTAAGATTTTAACAGACTAATAACCTGGCCATATTCTTCATCTTTCCTTCTTTAGAAGATTGTCACGGTTTAAGCCCGGCTGGTTACTCAGAACCATGTTGCCACTTTCTCAATCTATCACCCCCTTCCTCCCCCAGCTCCCTGAGGGATTCAGAGGAGAATCGAAAGAATGCAACTCCCATGGGTTGAGATAAGAGCAATCTAGTAACTAAGATATAACACAAAACCACTACTGCTATCACCAATAATAATAATGATAAGGGGAATAACAAGGGAAGAGAATACAACCACTCACCACCTGCTGACCAATACCCAGCCCAACCCAAGCAGCGACCTAGCCCTTCCAGGTAACTGCCTCCAGTTCATATATTGGGCATGACATGCTGTGGTATGGAATACTTCTTTGGATAGTTTGGGTCAGGTGTCCTGTCTCTGCTTCCTCCTGGCTTCCTGGCAGAGCATGAGAATCGGAGAGTACTTGGTCAGAGTAAACAATACTGAGCAACAACTAAAAACATCGGTGTTATCAGTGCTGTTCCCAGGCTGAAAGTCAAAAACGCAGCACTGCACCAGCTACTAAGAAGGAGTAAAATGACTGCTACTGCTGAACCCAGGGCAAAGATCTAAATATTTTATAAGAGGGTTTAAATGATATTTTCGTGAGTAAACAGACATGGCATAAATGACCTGCCTCTTACATGCTTTATCTCTGAATGACGGATACTAATCTGTGTCGTATAGGGAATGTCTTATAGCTGTATATGCAAAGGATAAAAACCTGGCTCCATTGAAATCACTATTTCAATGAGCCTGGAATTTTTCCCTCAATGCTTCAACATGCTACCAGTCATCATAACCATGCAATCAGACTTTTTTCAACCCTTTATATCAGAAGAAATTTTGCCAATCTCCTGTCAAACCAGACAGGTAATCTGCAATACATTTCCTAAGAATTATACTTGCAGGTAGTTCCTGTTCATGATATGGTTGGTTTATGGAAACAAAACTTTCTTTTCTTGAAGTTACAGTTTCCTAAAATACTGAGTGGCACAGGTGAAAAAAACACCAAGCAATCCAAACACCAAACAATCCAAAAACCAAAATACGGCATTTTATTGATAAATCCTATTAGAAGATTTTATTCTACAATTTTGGGTTGGTTTAACTATCTGATTTTTTGTTGGGTTTTTTTTGTTTGTTGTTTTTTTTTCCCCCCCTGCTTTTATGTATTTCTATGCTAATCACCCTATTTTTCAAACAGATAAATTTTCACACTCACAATACTTACTCTACACATATGAATGTGTTCCAGTCCTTCCTAGATGTACTTTTAGCAGTAATATGTAAGACTAGAAACTACTTATTTTTCAGTCCCACATACGTAAACACTTGGCATTGCATGTATCATTAAAACTAATGGAATTCTGACATATTGCCAGACATTTTCTTTCATCGTCTAGGGCGTGTTTTTGCTCAGAGTGAATTCAGCTGGACTTTTGCCATTAACCTCAAAGTAGAAGTAGGTCTTTAGAATTATGTTATTTTTCTGTTTTCAAGTTTCTGTAGCAGGTGACTTTGTTAATTGAACCATGTCTTCTTTTTTATTTCTGTGTTGTCTGTTTCTTCAAAGTTAATTATTGAACCAGAGCTTTTTAATACTGTTTATATTCACGATGCTTTTTTGTCATTTTCCCTCTCTCAATTTTTTAGCCAATTCAAAGTTGTGGTCTCTTTAGGATCCTAGCTTTCCTGTCAAATTAGCTCAGGTACATCAAACACTTAGTGTCTTCTACCAAATCATCTATGCATCTGTGTACTACTACCCACAGGTAAAATACCTTAGCTCTTAGCATGCACATACATGTCTACAGCTGAAGAAATTACTAATGTTTACTTAATGAACCATGGCAAAAAATTTCTAGCAATGCTAAACAATGATCTCATGCAGCTATTGGTCATTTATGATGTAGTCACATGGGACATTGATAGATTATTGGCATTCTCACACCTTTCATGAAAGCAATGTATACTGTGCTTAGCATCACATCCATTGTAAAATGTCTCAGTACTTGGAACATTTAATATTTGGGCAATGACAAACAACTTTCTGTAGTTACACAGCAGAATTACACTTCACTTCCTCGTGATATAGTTTTAGTAATTTTTCCTGTGGTTAAAAATACAGAACAGAAAATATGTAACTTCCATTTTAATTGTGTGACCGTGTTAATGGTGCCCAAAATCTGAAGAATATGGTATAATTACAATAACTTTGTAAAGGATTATAGAATTTTAGTGAGGAATCAATTTAATTTTGTCATTCAGGATCCTTAATGAGTATTAAATGGGGGTGAAAAAGATTGTAAGATAAACTTTTAATTAGGCTCTCTTCTATTCAGGTTTCAGAAAGAGCTCTTCAATGATATCGGATTTATCACTTTCTTTGCACTTATGAAGCAGCATTACATGGCATTCCAGACCCAAGTGTCTTTTGTTTTTTGGACATAATTACATCCTGTGACATTTCTAGACCATTCGGGATAGCTTTTGTGAACAAATCATTAATGAACTGGTAGATCATATATGGCTATGCTGGTGTTACCACGCCAGGAAATAGAACGTATGTTCAAAAATATGTTCAAAAACATGTTCAAAAATAAAAGAAAATAGGACACATGTTCAAAAAACACCCAAAATGTTCTTGCATAGTAGAAAGAGGGGTGAACACTGAATGGAGAGGTAGTAGCTGTCTTACTTCTGCTCTACCAGTCATAATTACATTTTTGGCAAGTTATTGCTCACAGCCTTCTTTAAGAAGCAAACTCAGTGGAAAGTATCAACTGACTTCAGGGATCTAGAATGAAAAATTTCAGTGCAGAAGGTGGGTTTTGAGTCAGTGCTGCACCTTTCAATGAGAACAGAGTTAGATCATTTTTCTCTTAAAATTCAAAGTTATAAGGTTTAAATGCATACTATATTTTATGTAGGATAGATCCACACCGTGGCCTTGAAGTTTAAGGGTCGTATTTCTTGGTGAAACTCTGACTGGCCTGCTGTGTGTCTCAAGACAAACTGACAAGCCTTGGCTCTCTATAAAAAAGTCGCAACTCTGAAGAAAATAAGTCATTCTTCTTTGAAAAATATTGTAAAGAAACACACACACACACACACACACACACACACACACGCATACACCCTTGCAGCTAGGAACAAGAAAAGCATGTTTAAACAAGTTGTATATCTCAACCGAAACAAGCGTTGTTCTTTCTTGAACCAGGGGTACTTCTAGGTTTAGAGAAAATGACATCAAGAAGCCTTTGACTGAATTATTTCCAAAACTCTAATGTCAAAAACATAGTGAAATTTTACTATAGTTTAAAGACCTCATAGAGCATCATCTTCAAATGATGAACAAATTCAAAGGAGATATTCACAAGAAAACCAAAAGGTTTATGTTTGTTTTCATGTCAGATCACTTGTCAGATGACAAAAGAAACTTCTGAGATCTGTAGTGCTAGGGCTGATATGCTCTAAGGTCTGCCTTGAGTAAGGTTGTCTTTTTTAATTTCTTGTCATACAGTCCTATGGAACCTCAGCTTTCACAAGAATCTGTCTCCTCGTTCAGACCCAGGCAGATGAGATTTACTCTGATCCAGGTTTCAGACAGGGCTCAGGGATCCCACACTGCTTACAGCAGATTCAGCAACATAGAACTCTGAGAAGCAGGGACTCCCAGGGTCCCTGCTGAAGACACAGCAGCCTAGGAGCTGGCACACCATTTGAAGACACTAACTGCTTTAATTAGACTGTTCATAAAAGTTTCTACAGTTCAGCAAATATTCAAATTTGCTGTACTTCATATTCCAAATTCTGCTTCCTTTTTTGACTCCTCTCTTTTTTTTAATGTAAGTTTCCAGCTATCACTGAAGAATTCTTCGCTAAGGTGTGTGAACTCTTTTCTTGCTGGTCTCAGACCAGCTTGTTGTCTGTTTAAAAACATTCTTAAATAGTATACCTCTCATATCAAAGTTTCTGGAAAATCACACTGTTCAGAATAAAGGGTTTAACAATTTCACAAAATTAGATCCTATTTCATGATATTTATTTTAGGATATATTACACAAAGTTTAGAGGTTTTACTTAAAGTGAACAAGTAGAGAGGTACATGAAGTTTACTGAAGGAAAGAAAAAGAAAGAAAAAGAAAACAAAATGCTTTTTTCATTTTCACTACTATGTGCCTCAAGGTATTTTATACACCATAATCGATTCAGTTCTCTGTCTTCTTTAGATAAGTTAAATAGGTTGAACTCTTTAATGATCTTACTTTCAGACATTTCCTCCAGTGCCTAAATAATTTATATGGCTTTATTCTGCAACTTTTTCTTTAATTTTCCAACATTTTAAAATGTAGGCATTGAATGTAACACATGTATTATATATAGAAGTAAAATAATCTTTGCGTTCCTACCTCCCACCTATGTATCCACGCAGTAGTTTGTCTTTTTGCTAATTCCTTATAATGCCCATCTGTGTTGGCAATGTAATGCAGGCTACAGACTCGCAATCTGATTTTCTTTGGTGTATATCTCTATACATGCTATATTAAAGCACACTTTTCATGTTCTCGGCTTACTATGTGAACCGTATTACTCTATATGTTTGTGTATAGTGGAAGGCACATGCTCTTATAGCTAAGCGGTGACAAGGTATATAGTGAGGAGAACAGAGCCTTTATAATTGAGCTACTTCTAATATTTCTATTCCCCTCTACTGAGGAGAGGCTGTATGTTCTAGAAGGGGAAGAAATATCTTCAAAGTTTGGTCTAACACAAATATCTTTTCCTGAAATATAGGGTGGGGTGATTTTAGAACTAGTAAAGACAGACATCTGTGAAGTAAAAGAGGCATTACAGTTAGGTTGGAGGTACATTGTTGACCAAAATTTTTTTAAGTGCAAAGGACACTGTAGACATAGACATGGTTAAGAGTCATGCAGATATTGAGTAGGGAGGGATAAAGATTAAGTCAACATTCTTTCTTTACTGCATTTCAGTTAACATTTTCCATCTATCAGAATACAGATTTATAGTTATAAAGACAAAAATATTGTCTCTTTGTCTTGGATATCTTTATGTAATAAAACTACTACATATAATTCTAGGGATCATGGAAATAAATTTAGTGTATTGCTCTGCAATTTCTCTACAGAAATGTGGTATTTTTTTTCAAACAGCACAGGCAAATGCTTAAGCAATACTGCATTCCCCAGTATGAAATATATTAAAAAAATCACAACCAAGATATATTGCCATGCAGATGATAAACAGTAATATAGAAACAGATATATGAGGGCATAAATTGCACCACTTTACTTTCTCTAAATGTCCTTGGGATCAATAAACTCATTTGTGATCTTCCTGAAAAGCTACAGCTTCATTTTTTACAAAGAAGTCATGAAAATTCTGTATCCATACAGATAAGAATGTCTTATCATTTCTTTCCCTTGTTTATCTGCTGCCCATTAACAGCAAGAGAAAACTATCTGTATAAATGAAACAGAGTTTCCTGTAAATTATACAGGATAACTGAATAAATTATTGCTAGTGACATCTTCTCCATGTAACTTTCCAGAAAAATAAAAGACAAAAAAATAAAACAAGAAAAAGAAATACTGAAACTTCAATCTAATTACAATTAAACTTTGCTGCCAGTAAGATTGATAACATTATTTGAAGGGGATTAAATTCTTTTCTTCCCTATCTTTTGATTATGTTGTTAGGGAATCAGTTCCCAAGGTTGGAGAAATGGTGTGCAGCAGCCCTGGTTATTCTACGCATACAAGTGTCTGAAACTGTCTTATGCTTTAACAAGAGTGAAGCAGAAGAATATTCCTTGGCACTCCTTGCTCTTCCCAGGTTGGCATTGCAGAAGGCAGGGGCATAATTGGCTGGGAGGTTTAGACTGCCTGCCCATTTGTGTTAAATTTGCTATATTCCCTGTCGTGGTTTTAAGCCCAGCCATTTAGCCTGTCCCTCACGCCCCCCCGCCCCGCCTCCCCCTCCGCCTCCCCCTTCTGCTCCCGGAGGGATGGGGAAGAGAATCGAAAGAATGTAACTCCTCGGGGTTGAGATAAGAACAGTTTAGTAACTAAGGTATAACACAAATCACTACTGCTACCACCAATAATAATAATGATAA
>JBCJKH010009502.1:0-51931 GCA_039877255.1 Loriculus beryllinus | reverse complement strand
GATGGGGCAGCCACAGCTTCTCTGGGCACCCTGTGCCAGCGCCTCAGCACCCTCACAGGGAAGAGCTTCTGCCTTAGGTCTAACCTGAACTTGCCCTGGTTCAGTGTGAACTCATCACCCCTTGTCCTGTCACTACAGCCCCTTTGATCCCTCTCAGCATCCTTGACAGCAATTAAATCAGGATTAGAATAGGGTTTTCTTTAACTGTAAATGAAATATTCTAATTGTAGTAGTTTTCTGAATTTCAAACATGATCAAATAAAACATCTGTGTTGTTTAGTAACAGATGAGTAATTTTCTCATGTGTCACTAGGTGGTGTTCTGCTCCTTGCTTATTTCCAACACAGCATTTCAGATTGCGGAGAGGTTTATGCTAGGATTCTCACATGAGAATTTTCATATTACAGCTGAAGAAAACACCAGGAAGCAAAGCTCAGCTCAGATAAGGAATTTAAACATCCACCTCCAAAATGCAATACCTGAACTTCTTGCTTGTTACTTGTCCAATCCTGCAAGTGCCCAAATTGCCAAAATGGATTTTAAACTTTGTCTTACCACTTTGACGGGAAGGAGCTTGGTTCTCAGCTCAGTAGTTGAAGCACTCAGAGGGGAGTAGGGAGCTTTAGAACTAATATTTTGGAGGGTTGACTAAGTTTAACCTGAAATAGAAATGAGATAAAAAATAGTTTTAGAGAAAAGGGTATTGCATTAATGAATTCTTTCTTTTATGAGAGCACTAATGACTTGGTCAGAGAGCTGCTCACACTCTCCCTGGTAAGAAGCTCAGCTTGGAGACTTTAATCTCCTGGTCTACATGCACAAGATGCTGATTTTATATTATGCTTCATCCAAGTCCCATATCCAACTACAGCCACTTTCCTGCAAGATTATCATGAGAAGGGTCCACATTCACTTATGAGCCTTTGCTATTCTTTCAAGTAGGTAATGTTTCTTGTCAAAACAAAAAGAAAGAAACCTTTGCAATCCTGGAGTACTCAGGAACTCATGGTGATTTAATTGTGAACTAAGACAGTAACAATACAACCCGCTTGGGCTGTTACGGCGGGGCAACCATAGCAAGGGTACACCTACATGTACATGTACATTGTCAAGACTCCCTGTAGTTTTTAGGAGATTTTCTCAGACACGTTTACCAGCATCAGCAACAGAAATACTTCAGCAGTGAAAACTCAGGAGCATTTTCCTCTGGGTTTTGATTCTTTGTTTTTCACAAAGTCACTCAGATTCTATAAAAGAAAGCCAGTCCTAAACAAAAGCTTCCTGGCTCCAAGCTTCTGCTTTAATCAGAAGGTTCTTATTATTTCTTATGGGTTGTTTGTTTGTGGTGTTTGTTCACAGAGAATCAATCCTGGTACTGCCTGCACTCATAGCTCTACTTTCTTACCAAGAAACTTCCCTGGTTAAAACTAGGGTGGGAATGTGGGTTGAGAAAGAAAGGTCTTAAATGAGAACATGACAGCTCTTTGCTGGACTGGTTAAGTGAGATAACTACCCTTATCTGTATCCCCTTTTGGTTCAGACAGGGAACAGACACTTATTACTTTAATAGCAGGACACAGCAACTGAGAAGGTCAACCTAAAAGCAAACATTTTGTGCCCAGTTAGGGAGGGTGCGACTAAACATAATTGCCATTAATGAATCTGAAATGATGTTGCTTATGTAGAATAACCTAGCTAGCAGGCAGTGTTCTCCATAGGAAGCTGTGTTACTTGGAATATCCTGAACTGAAACACCCAGGGACTGAACACAATGCCACCTATTATGTTCAAGCTGCTTGTCAGGTTTGCTGACAATTTGCACTCCAAGACCTGGTGCTTATGTCTTTGCCTCATTTGAACCATTCAGTCTCAAATTTCCCCTGGCAGGTGTTGAAGATCCTGGGGCAATTTCAACATCAATTATTCAGTCATTTCTGAGAATGAAATCGGAGAAGCAGGCATTGTGCTATCCCCTGATAGGGTAGCAGTAAAAATATCCTTATGCATGATTTGGATCAGAGATCCTGAAATGAATATAAAGAAAGCCAAAAGGAGAAATGGCTGTTGCTCTTAAACAGCTTCTTGGAGTTGAGAAGGAATACCTTGGTTAATAAGGAAAACAGGGCCCAGGAGCTCTCTGAGGAGGATTATGGGATGCATAAAGGTCAGTATCAGGAAGTATCATTAAAGCACTTCACTTGATGCTGTACTCAGTGGGCCACTATGCCTCTGGTGAGCCACAGTAACTGTGAGTGACTGAAAGCCAAGATTGGCTTAAAGAAGTCCTAAAGGAAAGAGAACACTCCAACAGTAGGGAATAGAAGCCAGAGAATGGCAGAGGACTGGGCAAGGGACAACATGCAGGACTGGAGGGTAGGACTTGATGTGAATGAGACTGAGGGCCAGCAGGAAGTGGCTGGAAAAGGGAGGTGAAGATTGAATAAAGAAGAAACCTGAGAGCTAATAAAGGTTAGGATGGGTACAGGGAGGTGTACAAATGGCCAGGGAAGAAAAGGGTAGATCAGAGAAGCATGAAGGGGATGGGGGATTAAACAAGCAATAGCACAAATCCTGAAGGCACATAAAAGAGTAAGACTGTGGGGAATGAGCAAAGGAATCCAGGTATGCTACCACTCCCTTTCACACCTGGAGTATCACCTTTCCTCTGCTGTGAGCAAACATCCAGTGCTGACTTGAAAGTGTCCTGTCACATTCTGGCCTGACTAACAACTCAAATCACCCTGCCAGGTTTCTGACCAATCTGCTAGTGCTGTCAGTTATCCCACTGGATCAGCTGGCAGATATCTGTCCTATGTACCCCTAGGGAATACAATCCTTTTCATGACTTGAGTTAGTGCCCACATTAGCTTTTCTGTTTGCTCTTCTAGAAAAATCCCAGTGATAATAAGTTTACATCTGGAATATTTACTACTCTAATATCCCTATAATCATGAAAATGCACAGAAGACAAAAGAAACAATATTCTTTCAAGTAATTTGATGATTTTGGAGGTGCTGCACTTTGCAGTCTTAGAAGTCACTTGAATTGAACAAGTTACTAACAAATTAATAAGCCACTTATTTCTAGCTTCCAATGAACACTGACCCTACCTTCTTCTGGATCTCTTCAATGTATTAAGAAGCTCTATTTTCTTTTCAGAATATTGATAATTTAGTAGATTATCAAGTGATCTAGGAGAACAGAGCGTGCACATCTTATAGCCCAGCTTTATAATTTCAGCTTACTATTGCTAATGACCACCCTTCCCACAATTTACCAACTGTATGAATCATATAAGGAAGGAGTACAATGCCACAAAGTGAATTTGTTCCACTTCCTACATGAGCAAGCAGTGATCTGCCCAAAGAGCCCTTTCATCCCTGTCAATGCACAAGCTGGAGTACAGTCTGACCCTAAGAAAGTTTTTGGTGTCTGTTTGCTGAGCTGAATCTGATGATAAACTTTAGAGCTGCCTCGTTTCAAAGTTTCAGAATTGAGCAAGAGGATCAGTGTTTCAGGATTGCATGGTACTTTATATACCAATGCAGACAAGACACAGCACTAGAGTGTGGAATGTCACAATTATAAGGCACTTACTCAGTGTTCCAACTGGTACATGGCATGGGTGGCATAAGATGAAAGAGCTTGAACTGGAACTACTTCTGTTGTTCAGGACTGTTAATGTCCCTCTTCAATCCAAAAAGTAGACATGGCAATGTGTTAATATAGAGAACAGAGAAGTAATTGTATTGTTGTTCACAACACACCTCAAAAATGGCCAGGTAAGGAAACTGAATTCCAGAGAAAATGAAAAGTGAAAGACATGAATTTTGTAGGGCTGGAGAAGGGTGGCTTGTTTGGTAAATTATGGAAATGGAAGGAAGGATGGAAGGAAGGCATTCTTGAGAAGCAAAGAAAGCAGAAGAACCCAGGATAAAGCCAAATCAAAGAGGCATCTAGCAAAAGGCATCCAGCTGGACCACATGGAGCCTGTACAAGTATTTGTGACCTACTCAGTCTAGTTCTGGATGAAAAGGAACTAAATGAAATTTAGTTTCAGGTCTAAATTAATTAAACTAAAAGGTTTTCATTAATTGGCTGGAGACTAGGGCAGCGTAGTTTTTATTAACACTGAAGTAAGCAACAGATTCATTATTCATTACAAGGGCTAGAAGGAAGCCTTTTGTGCCAGCACAAGAGTCTTCATTGACATTATAGTTCTTGTAAGGACAATTTCCATTAATGGCTTCAGCTACTGAA
This sequence comes from Loriculus beryllinus, assembly GCA_039877255.1. Taxonomy (NCBI): domain Eukaryota; kingdom Metazoa; phylum Chordata; class Aves; order Psittaciformes; family Psittacidae; genus Loriculus; species Loriculus beryllinus. The sequence continues at coordinate 47,671 of JBCJKH010009502.1, read as the reverse complement.
CGTTTGCTAACGAAAAGCAACCAGACAGACTGCTTGGGCTGTACGTTGGACATCAGGCCCCGTCAGAGGTGCAGCATGGACCCCAGGAGCTGCTGTTGAGCAGATTCTTCCACAGGATGTCACTCTCGGGCAGCTTTGTCAGCCCTGATTGTTGCCTACAGCTGGAGGGTTATGAACTCCCCAAGGCAAGCCCTTCTAGAGGGCATCACATTGTTCACAGTGCCTTCCAAGTGCCTTACCTGCAGTGTTAGTGATGCTTTTAGTTTTGGACTTTCTGAGCACGGCTTTTACACTGGTTCCTCTAGTGGCTACTGAAGACTAATTTCACGGACTCGTGTCTTTTTATCGTACAGAGTGAGGCTTGGATAGCAGCATATATTTTCCTGTTTTTAATTCTTACAAATGACAGTTTTTACATAGAGAAGGCATCAGACCATCAAATCTAATGCTCCTAACCACACCAGAGACAGCCAGCAGAGAATCTAGTCAAGTTATTAGGCTATTTGTAGACTTGATGTATTCACTGCACACTCTGGCCTATTACATAAGAATAATCATTACTTTACTTAAAAGTTCCAGGATAAGGCCTTTTATGTGCAATAATATGTTTCAGCATAATTCCATACAACTGAACAGGATCCAAAGTTCCACAGCAATGCATGCTAAAAAGACTCAAACCCACACATGATGTCTTTGTTGCTTGAAAAGGGAATACTGAACATCTTACTTTGGTCATCCTGGAGAAAGATGACTCTGCTTAGTGCCAAAGGGATCCTCTGCCAAAGAATCCAATCTGCTCTATAAACACTGATGTTTGAAACAGCACATTTCAAAAATCAAGTCATGTTGAGTCAGATAATGGCCCATGAAATGTCTATTATTTATCTTTAGACTACCTTTGGTTTGCCTTCATGTTTTTCCAGACTTCTGGCAAATTACCTGCTCAATTCAAGTTTCATCTCACTTAGTCATGAGCAGAAGATCATCAGTGAGTGGAATGCAGCCGTGGAACCAGCAGTCAGGGTTACAGAATATACAATGATATGACTTACGTAAACAGTTTATTCATCTTCATTAAAGTTATACTGAATCAGCATCAAGGCTACATGAGAGAAACTCTCTCAGATGAGTAGTTCTAACTCACAGGACTTGTGTAGTCATCTTTATAGGCATAGCTATTTACAGGATAAGAACCTACAGATGAAATATTTACTAAGAACAGTGGCCCATTTCTGCAAACCATCATTAAATGTTAAATAGCTAAAGAAATAATTCAAACACTATAAAAAATTCCTGGGATAAAACATATGCTACAGTTTCAGAGAGAGGAAGCCTCAAATCTAAAGTCTTTTCCATTACATTTTAATTTTTCCCATTATCCAAAAAGACAGACTATTATTACATGTTATATATCAGCTTTCTCATAAGGTGTTCTCCTGCACAAATGCATGAAGTTCAGCTGATCGGAGCAGCTGCATTCTAGAAACAGAAGCCTCAGAGCTCCATGTCATCTACCAGCCCTTCTGTGTTTCAGGTCTCCATCCATTTGCTTTCTGTTACTTCAAGTATCAAAATATAGTTTCAGACAATTTTTAGTCACTCTGTGTCAGTGGTTCCATTGATCATTTAAAGTGAAAGAAGAAACAGTTTTCCTATAATAGTAGTAAGATCGATATTCACTGATTTTGTGGGATTGTCACCAAGGTTGGTTTTGTTCTTCTGAGTCTTCAAGTAATAACACTGCTTCTGTAGCAACAACTCATCACTCTGGTCATAATGCTTGTTACAGAATCCTAACGCAGCTTATAAGCAATGTTATTTTCTGGTGTTAGGTGAAGTGAGATACAGTATTACTTTTGTAGTAGACATTGAGACCCATACAAAGAGAAATGTAAATAAATATTTAGATATCGCTGCAGGATTGATTCAGTTTTATCTTTGAACATAAATAAAAGTGCGTTACTCGTCTGTTGTGATTAAACAGCAGAAAAACAGTATTCCTAGGCCATCATATTATCAGTAAAGTGGTGGTATAGCTACTGCACTTTGAATTGCTTGAATATTGATAATATTCAAGCAATAAAAAAAAGAGTTAATATTCTACCAGCTGTTCCTACAAGAGCAACATTTCCCCCACTAACTCTATCAGTATAGTGGAGTAAACCATTACGTAACATAAGATAAAAATCCCTACTTGACAGAAAACAAAAATATCTTTGTTAGCAGCTATTTGAGGAAACAACATTTTGCAGCAATCACTGCATGTTTAATACTGGAAACATAGTTTGAAAAGAGGATGTTGACCCTCTTTCCAGTGACTAAAATTTGAAGTAGTCTGAGCAATGGCAGTATAACAGTTTCCTGTTCACGTAACGTTTGCACAACATAATGTTACTGATAACACCAACTAGTAAAGTGCATAACACCCGAAGGATGTGTATGTGGCTGGGAATTCCCATGGTCCTTCCTGTCTACCAGTAAGGGTATTTGTAGGAATAAGACAAAACTAACAGCTATGGGCTAATAATGCAAACTCTTATTCATACGGTTTACAACTCCTCACCCTGTTGACCTGTAAACTCAAAGTTATGGACTGAAACAGCCAGTGATGTAGCCAGCTTTCTGTCAGCACTTCGCTGTTAAAATAGACAACATGCCATAACAAAAACGGTTTTCAATTTGATTGGTTTGTGTATGCTACTATTCTAGGAAATTCAGAGGCAAAGGAGATTCTGCTCCATTTCTGGCTTTTCTTTAAACCCACAAAATCCATGGGTCAGGTAGTGGTTTTGCTGCTGCTGTTGAACACAGAGTATTTGGGAGCACATCAGGACATACCAGCAACTTGTACTCACAGTGATGGTTTGTTTGTAGTAATTTATTTGCTCATTCTCGAAGGAAAAATGTTCATGTGATTGGGGTTATATGTAGGGATCTGGCCTTTAGGTAGTTTCTTCCTTCTTCAGCGCCTCACCTACTGTTGTCATGCAAGCATCTTCACCTCGCCATGCCTTCGTGCTGCCTCTTGCTTGGTAACCTGGGAGCAGTTGCATTCATCTCCTCTAATAGAGCACTCTCAGACCTATGTATAGAAGCAAGGTATCTTTGCCATAAACAGCTCTGTTCATTATATTAACCTGGTTACAGTCTGCTACAGACCATACTCAGTGTAAGGAGAAGCATGTGTACACTGCTTATAAGTTACACCTTTGATACTACCCATGTAACAAGATTGCTGAACTTCTAAAAATAACATCCAGTGTACATCAGCTTTCCTAATTCCAGCTGATGCATTAAAAGAAAAATAATACTCAATTCTGTATTAAGAAAATAGGCATCAACCCCAAATATACTTATTTTAGATAACGTAATCTGAATAAAAACATTCAACTGTGATAGGTCTCCCCCAGGAGTCAGCTATCTGCAAAGCTTCAACATTCACAGCACTGGAAGTCACGGCTGGAGCCAAATTTTCGTGAAAATCATTCCTAAACCTGATAGTTTTGAATGCCATCTCTCCACAAAACGCTGCAATTGCCCTTTTCACTAAGGTGCAGTGCCAGAGCAGTACATATACATACATGTGTATCTGATGCTTTGAACAGAGCAATAGCTATTATCCTAATAGTTTTAGTGTCTGTGGTCTATACTACTTTTCTTCTAAGGGGGTTATGAAACAAAATGCTGGGGTCCAACATAAATAGCATTTAAGCTGTTGTTTAGCAATGCTTGTGGTGGATGCAGCCTGTTGAATGGCAGCTGATCAGATATGTGGTGAGTAGCTGCAAGCTTATGTAAGCTGCAGCTTATTAACAAGCTGTACTCCACGTTTCCGTTCTTGTTACCATGGAGTGTCCGAAAGCCTTTGTTTAAAAGCAAAAAAGCTTGAAGATACTTATTTTCCAAACATGGTAAACTGCCAGTGTGGACAAGGCAGCATGTTTCTTGGTACCTTATTTCTAAAGTTGTTCTGTTAATATGATTGGCAGTCAAGCCACTAGTCATGTTTTTCATGTTGCAGCTTGCTTTTCAGGCTTTTCCACAAGAACACAATAGTGGTACTTCAGCACTCTAGAGCACTTCAGAGTTCTGGAAGTATCAGTAATTTGGTCACTGGGAGGAAGTTCTTTATTGCTCATACTTGTTTGTTGCAAGCTTTTATCATTTAGAAATCCTCGTGTGCAAATATCACTTCCTTCCCCCTTATGATCAGTGACGTAGCTTTTTAACACTGGCTAAGGAGTTTTGCTTTCCCTGTAGTTGTCCATTCTTCTTTAGATTCAATGAATATATGTTAAGTGGCAAACATAGGTGCAATACAGAACATTTGGTGGCACATCGAAAAACAACTGATGTCTCAAAAGCTCCAAGCTCAGAAGCAAAAGCTTCTGCAAGAGAAAAATTAAGGGAAAGGGAGAGATGTGCCTCAGACAACGGCATTAAGCATTTGGGTCATCAGGGAGGAAACATGCATTCTGTGTGTAGACAGCAAGCTTTCACAGACAGTCTTTTGCTATTCTGTCTTTCTGTTTATGATGCAGACAGAATGAATTCAGAAATCTCATGACTCTCACTTCCAGGCATTATTTCAATGGCAAAATATAGAAACAGACCAAATCCTGTCTGTCTATTCAGAAACATTCAGCAAGACTGCAAAATATTAAACAAAAGAACAGTAAGGTTTGGTGATAAAACCAAAAGTAGGAATTCAATGTGATTCTCATCTGTCATTGCTCATTGTGCTAAAGGGAAAGAAGATATCCTGGTTGCTAATACTTGCTGTCTTTCCTGACATATCATCTCCTGAGAGCTTTCACAACTCATGCCTGAACCTCTCCAGGGATGGAAACACCTTTGTCCAGGGTGGTGGAAACACCCAGTTTTCTGGGGTTTGTGCCTATTGATGCAGGGACTCTGAGTTAAACATGCTTCTATTTACCAGTGCCATCCAATCTTTGGTGGTCTCAGAGTACAGATCATTAAATAACAGCTTCTGAGAGGCCATCCGGAATAGTAGTTACTCTGTGTGTAGTTTTTCTTCCTAGAATGAAGCTGATTGACTAATGATTTCTTCCACTTTTACAGAACAAATACTGAGCATGCAGTTTCATAATACACATTCTATGCTAGAAAATTGAAACGCTCAAGTGTTCTTGCATGTAAAATGCATGCAAACATGAAGAAGCACATGCATTATTTGCCTTGTGATTATAAAAATATGATTATTATATGGGTAGCAGCAGAAATTAGCATGGAATTTTCAGTACACTGCATGTAGTTAGTAACACTGAGGAGAGAATTGCCTGAATTGTCTCTGTTTAAACAGTGGGGGAAAATAACATAAGACCCTGCTAAATAAAACTATATTCATAGTTAAAAACTACAGGTAATGAACTGATAGTTAAATGTATATTAAAACTAATCATTGATGTCTAACCTATTGTGACTTGCTGCTATCTTCTCCAGGGATATATATCCTGTTCCATGGCAGGAGGGTTAGAACTAGATGATCTTAAGGTCCTTTCCAACCCTAACTGTTCTATGATTCTATGATTTATGCCTGTTTTCAAGTATGCTGTGACTATACATTTAACCTGAAAGTAATGGTACTGTGAGGATACAGGTAGCCAGAAACTTATTGTTTCAGGCCATTCCTGAAACTCAGCGTAGCAAACCAGTTGGTAACTACAAGCACATGCTACACAGGCATATTACCTTGCATCATTTTCTAAATAGAAAAGTAAATTGTTAGGTCACAGTATTGTGAATCTTCAATATGAATACAAAGAGCTGAAACAGGAGTAACTAGGGATGGATATATGAGCAGACACCAGACACAGGAGCAGACAATGCAAAACTGTCAGTCTACGCTTTGATTCATAGAAATGAGTGAGCCAGGTGCAATGAGAGATGGGCAGATTCATTACTTGGTTCCATTCTTCTGAAAAGAAGCAATGTAAGGAGGACAGAAAATAGAATATTCAACATCTAGGGTTTTTTGTTTCTAATATACTCCTTTTGTGGTTTACTTCACTTTTTTTTAGCCTGTTGCACCAAATTTGGGAAAGAGAAAACAAACAAAAAGTGGATAAAGGAAAAAATGGGTGTAGAGGGACAGACTCACCCTTATACATAGCCCATTCAGATGGGGCTTACATGACTCACGTAGTCTAAATTGGGATAGCCCTATTGTTACAGCCCACTGGACAGACAGAAAATGTCTCTGAAAATGCCAGGCTGGAATGTGTACAAGAGTTAAAATTGACTGAAACCAGCTGTAATGAGAGACGAAGTGGACAAACATACTCACTTCACTAAGACTTTACTAAGAGTTTACTAAGTCTAACAGAACCAAATCTTGTGTGTATGCCTATTCTTGAGGTTAAACTGTAGGCTAGCAGGAATCAGCCTGTTACTCAGGGACACGGCAGGTCAGCAAGCCATCAGAAAGTGATACGCAAAATGACTGCAAAATGATTATTGCTCTGTTCACCTCCCCTATGCACAGCAGTGCACAGAGTTGGCAGAGCTGTGTCAGTGCTTCCTAGCAAACACAGGCTGTCCACAGCTCTCACAGGCCCAAAAGTCATGTTATGTCTATATCCTCTGTATTTTTCATTAATATGTGTAGAACAGCTGTGATACTGTAAAGCAGTAACACTGTGCTTAATTAATAAGCTTATTTATCTTCCTCTGAAATACCAAATAGTGGTGGTATATGTACCCCTCAATGCCATCAAGCAGCCACTTTACCAGAAAAGACTGCGAACACCAATCTAGACTAAATTCAATTCTCATCCATGCAGTGATAGGGCACAGTACAAAGACAAATGTTTTCTCTGCTGCAAAGGTCTTTCTGAGACATAAAAGGGACCTCAAAGTATATTCCAGGCTTGACTTAGCCTTTCTGGAAAGGAGCAGATAACCATTCCTTATGTTCCACCTCCTCTAGGCAACAGTGCTTTGAAAACACAGGGTCTGGTCAAAGGTCTGGTAGCTTTGGATATTCCAACTGAACATACATTTCATGAACTGTCTAAATTAGCCATGCTAATTTTCTTTTCTGTTCTTTTCTAAGGCTTTAAGAGGATGCTGTATCTTCAAGACAGACAGATAATATGATCCATGTCTTGTACCAATGATGCCACAGAAATCAGAGAAGCAAAGACTTTAATTGGTGAAATGCCCCCTTCCTTCTTCACCAGAAATCCAGGACTTCTTATAACTCTGAGCCGGGGCCAGTTCTGACTGAGGTGATCTGATCAGGGTTTCCATGTTTTCCTAAGGTAAATGTTTGATAGCCAAAACAGTATTCTGTCACTATCCTGCACAACAGTCCTGGTCCCTAGTATTACCCTCGTCATCCTCTTCTTTCCCTTCCCATTCTACTGTTCCCTGTTCCAATGCTATTCCATCCCCGGTGCTATCAGTAACCATCTTACTCCCTCTGTCAGTTAGTTGTTAAAGCATTTAGGAAACTGTAAAAAATGTCTGAAGTGAGTTGAGCTGAAAGACTAAATAATGCAGTAAGCAGCTATGCAGTGTCTTCAAGGCTTTTAAACACCACAAAATATTTACTTAACAACCATCTCTAATGTATATTCTTTAGGAAACAACTACTCCAGTCTTTCCTATTCGTGGCTTCAAATGAAAACCAAACAAAGTAAACCCATTAAACTAGAAACAAGAGATGTCATTTACTGTCCTTCATTTATACTGTACAGAGTCAAGACTTGCTCAATTTAATGCAAGTGTTTACTCCTCCAGAAAAATTCTGACTGCCAAAAATAACAACTTGAGGAATAACCATTAGCAGTAAATACAAAATGTTTATACTACGTTATGTATGTAGCCCTTTAAAAGTCATAACAAAATTTGAGTCATTGCCTGAACTAACTTAATCAGACATAGAAGATGTCTCAGATGGAGGAGCTGGTATGACATGATGGAATAACAAACATCAGATGCAGCCTCTTTTCAGACATACACTAGGGATGATCACAGTCTGCTTTGCCATTAGCAGGGCATTGTTACCTGAACACACTGTTGAGAAGTGAGGAACTTGAGGAACCATATGCAAGTAATGCTGCTCATAAGATGTCAGTATTTCACTTGCGATGAAAATACAATATGTGTTTTAATGATGACATTCCCCATCCTGATTTTTGCATTCCTGGGTGGGTTGACGTGGATCTAGTTTGTTTTAATAAGCCTTACTTCTGCTAATGAGAAACTGTTCTCAGTGCACTAACAAACTAATACAAGTAAAACTGAAATCCAGTCCAGGTTTCAATCCTGGTTTCTGTAAAATAAAACACTATTCTTCTTTCTAAGTCTGTGTAGTCTGATACTAATCTTGCATTGAAAATCCTCTCTGCCAGATGAGTCTTAGAGTCTGAATGAACTCTGGATCTGCATTTGAGATTTAAGACTTGAACTGTAGCTATTTATTAGGAAGGATCCAGACACTACTGGAAGTGAATTTCAGACCCTAATTATCAAGTTGTCAATCCTCAACAGTGATTTAAAGTAACAGGGACATGTCACAGCAAGATGAGAAGTCAGAGATTTTGTTTTTCTGATCTATGTCAAAAGTCAAGGGCCCTATTGCCAGAAGTAAAGATGTTTCTGGTTTTTGTATGTGCTTAGGTAATATTTGAGAACTCCTTTGGTTATGAGGTTAAATCTGAAACTAGAAGAGACATCACACTTTCATTTGCTAAAGCAGACATGTCAAATTTACTTAATGCCATAATGACAAGAATTCAGAGAGACAAATCTCTTGTAGTTTACTTTTTACTACTAAGAGTAGTTGTAGTTTAGAAACAGTGATAATCACAGTTATCAGTTGACTTGGTCTAAGGCTAAGAAGGTCAAGCCATAAAAAGTACAATATAGAAAACACTTGATCACGTGGAGTCAGCTACAAAGCGGGCCACAAGTCAGTGCAGAGACCTGCCATGTTGGGAACCATCTGAAAGTTGTTATACCCGAAACCTTGTCCTGTAGTTCATTCTGTGCCTATCTGGCTCAACATTTGAATTATTTCACTGAGTAATGCATAAAGCCAGTACTTATTTGAAGAGAAAAAAACCCTACAAATTAGTGAGGTTTGGGCGTCTGTTCAGTTTTAGACATGCCATCAAGCAGTCATGACATAGGACAGTGGGACTGATCCTGAAGTTTGTGGAGGAGAAAAGATGGGAGACAGAGTCAGGAGTACTGGGATGAGGTGTGGTGCCAGTAAGGGTGCAGCACAGAGCTTCAGGGCCCTGGGCTGAGAGAGGTAGCAAGACAGGCAGGGCAGCACTGAGGAGCTGTGGCCCCAGTGCTGTTTTGGAGGCAGAGCAGACATGGTGGAATAAAGCTTAAGGGCTAGGAGGACGATGTGAACAAGGTGCAACAAGAAGACAGATAGCAGGGCAGGTTTCCAGGAGCAAGGCAAGCATGAAGTAGTGAGACCTGGGGCAAGGGAGGACCAGGAGAATGAACCTGGAGCATAATGAGGAGGTGCCGCTCATGACACCACTTCAGATGTTGGATAGGTACAGAGATGTGGGCTTGAGGCTGATGAGGGCCACCAGGATGGACCAGAAATGTAAAGAGTCCCTGGTATGGCTACAGAGAAAACAGCCCCTGGCAGTGCTTCTGAAGAATGGGCACATGCTGAGGCTGGGGGTCTCAGGACAACTGCCAGCCCCAGCAGATGCTAATGCCCTGGGTCAGCAGAGGCATAGGTGCGGCCATCAGGGTGCGGTGGGAATAAGGAACAGCACAGCTGAGAGGCTGTGAAATGTCAAAATGCCCAGAGCTTGGCTCTGTGCCCCTGCAATCATAAAGAGGAAAGAGAAAGAAATCACACAGAGCAAGTGGCAACATGCTCTGTCCTATGATCCTGCCTGGAATCCCTTGGCAAAAGATGGGTTGCTGTCTTCAGTGATTTGTGTCAAGTAGCAACAACATTTCTGAGGGGCCAAAAAGCGTCTTGCAGTAGTAAGATAGTTATGCTCTATTATTTTTTGGCAAAAAAAGGTGGCTGAACAGTATGCCATCCTCTCCCCTTCTCCAGGTTACATTTAATATTTGCTCTGTCATAGGACAAATAATATTTCTGAACTATTTTCAACATCAGACATGAAATGCTATCATTACTGTTGGTATGATATTGCTGTCTCCAAACTGTGTCCTTTCTCCAGTTTAAAAAAGGAAACATGAATATACTTACTCCCTGTAGCCAGCTAAAAGTGAACAGTAAAAACCCCAGAGAATCAAGAGAGTTAACTCCTATGCATGAAACCTGCTGAGTAATGGTACCCCTTAAAAAAAAATCCTGCTCTCTTCCAAAATATTTGTTATTCTTTCAGACCACATCCTCTAGAAACAGAAGATCTTACTACTTCCATGTTGCATAATGTCAGTGGCAGCTGTGCTTTTCATCAGCTTTACTGGCACTTCAGAAGTATACAAATATTTTCCAGTTCTTTTGCTTGTTATGTCTCTGTATGGTTATACTAAATGCTGTGTCAGAAATGGCTACGAAGAGGATACTGCTGCATTCCTCAACACTGAGCAGTACTCTTTTCTTGGAAGGGAGAGGTATAATGTGAAATTGAGCTCTTTTTTCCTGTGTGGTGCTAACTATACAGGTACATATATATTTACGCATATGTAGATGTATGTGACACATGTATATGTACGCATATAGAAATAGATATACATACTGCTATATACATGACAGAATACTGTATTGCTGAATGCTACTGTCCCTATGTCATAGAATCTAAAGATAATATCCTAAACATAAAAGATTGTGCAAGCAACCTACGTTACATACACAATTTAGAGCTTAATGCGTACTGGCAACAACTCAGAAAAAAAGAAAACCCAATACACCAGAAAACCAGTGAAATCAAAAGGAGCTGCTTTCTATCTACTTTACTAAAAGTTTATCACGTCTTAATTCTATGCTCTTTATGAACCCGAAATTCCTATCAAAGTAGCTAAAACACAACAAAGGCAAAGTCAAGGGTTATAATGCTGTTCACACAGGTTTGTGAATGAATATTGACATGACTTCAACAGTTACAGTTAGGACTCTAGAATGGAGAGAGGAGAGTTTGACTCAGAAGTGGCTCTTATTGTGAACAACAGGGATTTGTACAGGCAGGTGATCTTCCAAGCCTTATTTCTTTTGCTGGTCAAACATTTCCATAGTTAAATATAGCCAGAGACATTCAGTGAGATATGGAAGCTCTAACAGTATGCTATTGAGTACATAAACTCTAAACATCCTGGAGATGAGTACATAAAAATATGCAATTAATTCTCTAACACGTATCAGGAACTGCAGTGAAATCTGCACTACTGGAATATTAAAAAGCAGCTAAAGCTGCAATATGTTCACTGTGACAATAAGAAAATACTGCTTTTTCTAGTTTGAGTACCTTTTGAAGTGATCTAACCTTAGCCACTGTATCTTATACAACTAGATGATCTTAAGGTCCTTTCCAACCCTAACGATTCTATGATTCTATATCCAAAACTGTCTAATCTCTACATCAACCTGTATTTGTTGACTTCAATCCCTTCTCCACTGACCCAGAGGTTTTGCTTATTATGCACATTCCTTTACACTACTTCCCTTGAGGTGTCACTACAGTCAAATAGCATTATTCATTTAGGGGACATTAATCTTACAAAACTGTGGGAAAAGATCATGGCTCTCACAGCTACATTTGAGCACAGCAAATATTCCTTATCCTGACAGCAAGTATAAAGATATATGTGTTTAGAGATACAAACAAATGCACCAGAGCTGTCAGCACAACTGACAGTTAAAGTCTGAAGATGGCTTTGGACAAGGCCCTTAACTCTCTGTGATGCAGTTCTCTAATCTGAGAGTGAAAGATGAGATCATCTAGATCTGCACCTCCTCTTTCTAGTGCTGCTCAGATGAAATTAAAAGATACTGTTGTTAGCATCATTACTTTGGATTGCTTTCTCCAAAACACCTTGAAATATAAGAACAAACATCAACACATATTCCATGTTAGCGAATACTGAACACCCATGTGTCTCATAGTTTCCTAATACATACTACCACAACAAAGCAGTACTTCATGGGATACAATCACTAATCATTACAGTGCTCAACTACTTGAAGGTAACTAGTTTGGGCTCAGAGGTTGTGAGAGCTCAAAAGGCTAAAATTGAAGGTGGTTTAAAATTCATAATAGGTATTTAAGTGTATTTTTGAACTCTGCGAACCTACCAAGATTTCAACACTGATAATGACTTCATTAAACGATTATCCTCCACAAAGAATTTCTGGTTGTCATATTTGCACTAGAAATGATGTAAGCACAGTGTTTCTCAAGGAATTTCAATGCTTTTCATTCTAGTGTTGGTCAGAAGCCATAAGGCTCTGGTTTAGGAGGCTGTTTAATCCCTTTTTGTAGCATATGCAAATTTGGTATAAGACAGTACAACTAAAATAATACTGTGATGAACAAGCATTATCATCTTTGTTAACTTGATTAAAATCTGGTTTGGATCACATGCACAAGCAAGTTAAAGGTTAACATAGAAAGGATATTTGTGATTAGCAAATATTATAATGCATAACTATTCAGTGCCTAGAATATGCACTGAAGAAAGTTGGGGCTGTTCAGCCTGGAGAAGAGAAGCTGTGTGGAGACCTCAGAGCAGCTTCTAGTGTCTGAAGGGGGCTACAAGTGTGCTGGAGAGGGACTCTTCATCAGGGACTGCAGGGATAGGACAAGGGGTGATGGGTTCACACTGAAACAGGGGAAGTTCAGGTTAGATCTATGGAAAAAGTTCTTTACTATGAGGGGGCTGAGGTGCTGGCACAGGGTGCCCAGAGAAGTGATAAATGCTTCACCCCTGGCAGTGTTCAAGGCAGACTGGAACATGGGCAACATAGTCTAGTGTGAAGTGTCCCTGCCCATGGCAGGGGGTTGGAACTGGGTGGCCTTAAGGTCCTTTCCAACCCAAACCAGTCTGTGAGCCTATACAAAGAATAAGATACAGACTAAACGAAAGAGCAGCTACCACACACTCAGTTTGGCCAACAACACTACAAATACAGACTGACCTTTTGCACAGACATGGCCTCTTAATACCCAAATTGTCATTTTTCATGTACTCTTCTTCTAACCTACTAAATAATTTTTAAGCTATGTGGCGTAGTAATGACAGCATAAGATGTCTGTGTGCCTGATGATGCAAACCTTAAAGAATGCCTGGCATTTCTTTTTGTTCATTTCTGAGTATTATTTCAGGTAGTGGTTGAGGCTATCCACATGCTGGACATTCTAAAGCCTGACTGCTTATAAGATGCCTATCTTCATGCAGTACTGCAACACTTGGAATCATCCAGCAGGTTTCTGCTAATGTAAATGTTATAGAATCAGAGATTTACTCTGAGAAAGCTTAGGCTGGTTGACTTCGAATGCATCACTGTTCTCATGGGCTTTTTGCAAAGGGTTTGTTGGGGGGAATGATACTGATTTCTCGTCAAGGGGTATCTATTAGGTATAAATATTTATCCACATTTTTAGCCTATACTTTGATAGCTCTGCTTATGTAGCATTCTAAACATAAGCATGTGTTTATGATTAAAGTGTGTATCCAGGCTCTCTGAACCAGAGTCTGTCCTCACACGTGGGTTCTGCGTGAGTTTGCTAGCATTGGGAAGAGGCCACTTGTGTGCCTCCTACCCTGTCACACAGGATTATTAGTAGTATGGCTAAGCTGAACATTGACACAGCTATGCCTGCTCAGTCCAAGTCTGCCATGGTACATCCCATTACACACTGCTGCAACATCAGATGACAGACAGGTTGCTATACTGTCCCATGACTTCAAGTTTCACATATGAGCCTATCTTAAGAACATACATCTTAAAATATCTGAACACACCAGAGACTTAGCTTGCTTGGTCTTGGCCTCCTATTTCATTTAGTTACATAAAGGTAGGCTACTTTATAAAGAGAGTTAGAGGGTTGCTTCATACATATTGCCAAATAAATAAATAGAAGTAAGAGACCTTCCTGTATAAAGACTTTGCAACACTTCCAATAGATTTTGTTCCCAGATTTGTTTCTGAATACTCTGGAAGAACTTCACTATTTAAGGTCTTCCTGTAGGGTCTGCAGGAGTGGGAGGCCTCTGGCAGACTTCTGGCTACAGAGGAGTCCAACATTAAGAGCAAAGTTCCTTTGAGCTTGGAAAGATTTCAGCCCTACTTTTGACTTTAAAAAACCATTTATCTTTGTCTCAGAACACAAAAATATGCTGGAAATAAACAAATGAATGTCATTAGCCTGTTGGTGGGGCTTGGACTCCTGAGGCAATGTTGCACTCTCCACTGCAAGCTCTTGCTTTTTCAGTTTTTGAATGCAGAGTTTTAGGTGTCCCATACAAATGCTATTTCTTACTCTAGTTCTGCACATCATCACAGTACCCCACTCATCTGCAGCCATGAAACTGCAGGTTTGATTAATTTTCAGTCATTTCATTTCCATGTGTAAGTTCTTTGGTATTTTTCAAAGTGGGGAAAGCTTTTGTTTCAAAGTAACAAGTAAAAAAATCAATATCAAGACTCAATAGTTTATAAGACAGCAGAAGCTGTGCAAACTCTTTCACCCAGTATACAAGACTGCCTGTCTTCCTGTGTTCTCATTATGGCACAGTATTTCCAACACACCCTACAAAACAACTTAGGGTTGTTCCGGGTTTTTTTCCTCAGAAGTAACCAGTGTGGTATGTCAGAAGTAGATAGGACAAGAGAAAGAAAGGAATTGGGCTCATGCAAAACCCAGATGCTAAGAAAAAACCTTATAGACTACACTGATGGTAAAATATTGGTAAAGATCAATGAAGGCTCATCAGAACAGGCAAAAGCATAACAGGACAGAAGCCAGCCCATTTCTTTTCCTGCAGTAGAGTTTCAGTCCACCTACCTATGTATTTGGATAGCATATTTTAAGAAGCTGAAAAATATATCACTGGATGTTAAGCCCCTTAGTTTTCAGAATAGTTTCTACTTGTGCACTGTCTCCTTGTTGCTTACCTGTTTTCTGTTTGACGTAAAGCTGCAATAAAGCAGCACATGCCTGGTACCGACTGGGTCTACTTACAGTTGTGGTTGGACTAACAGCAGTTAGGGAAACTCAGTGAAGCTGAAGCATTGGCCTTTTTGCCAATAGAAGAATGAATCAAACTGGGGTTTTTCAGCTTTATTTTAACCAAACATTAGTGGAAACACATTTTACCATAATAATTTGTCTGTCATTAAGCATTTCCTTTTGCTAGGATGGGAAAAGAAACCTACTCAGCTGGCTCCTCGGGTCTGTCTATTCCAAACCTAACTCCAATGACTCCCTTGTGTTGAGTTTTTTAAATGTGAATTTTGTCTGCTAGGGAATAGAAAAAGTTGTCTCATCTGTGGCTTAAAATCTATGCCAAGAGAATGACTGGAAAGTTTTTTAAATTAAAAGTCATTATAGAGAAAGGAAATCCCTTGATATCAAAAAAATAATACCTGGTGCTTGCTTCGTGGTAGTTTTACATTTTCAATTCCCAGACAAGCCAGGTTGGTTTCAGAGATTAAGGTATTACTAGCTTTTAAACTGAGTATCTTTCAGGTCAGTTTTTAAGTGCTTTATATTTCTCTGCTCCACAAATCTGGAAAAGATTGATCTCAAAGTGGGAGGCTGTGGAAAAAGAAGAACATCTGACTCATGCAATTAGAAAATGTGGCCAAACCACTCTGCAAGGAGGAGGTAGAAAGTCCTGGGAAAACTGAAAACTAGCTGTTGGAATCCAGGAATGCCAGCTGTGTTCAATAGCTCTGTGAATCTGTGCATTTCATGTACTGCTACAAACACGTCCTCAGCTCCACAACTGGAAATTCATTTGACAGACACTGACACAAGCAACAACCAAATTATTGAAACCGATGAAAAGAAACATAAAATTACCAGGGCCCCTCTGGGTTTCAATAATTTGGGTATTTTTCTATTAAAATGATGTGTACAGCTGTGAACATTAAGAAGACTGATCATTTGGAAAGGAAGGAAACATTTTTGACCCAATTTTTATGCTCTAAATTGATGCATGAAAGTGCTTAATTAAATAAGTTTGCACTCAAAGAGAGCTCTATCTTGAAAAAGAACCCCCTTTTTGATTTTTGGGACTGTTATAGTAGACTGCTGGTATCCATGTGATCAAATGAGCTATCATCTTTTTCTTATGTCTAGATAGCTGGGTTTTATTGCTTATTTGCCTTTATTATACACATGGGAGCTCTGTTCTTAGCAAACAGAAGCTTATACAGTGATGGCCTCTATTAAGTATATCAATAACTGAGATTTCTTTTGCACATGAACAAGTATCTGGGGCACTGTAACTGTGAGGGCATGTGGGGCCTCTCCAAATGCAGTTAAGTAAATGGAGACACCTGATCTGACAGGGGCAGCACACAGACACTGCTGACCACTGACTAAGGGCCTAGCCCTTGAGGATGGACACCTTCACCCCTAGTAGGAGCAGTTCAAGAGGATCTGGTTAAAGGGGCAGGCACTGAGACCTGTTCTCTCCTTACTACACCTGAGATTGGTTAAAGGGCTTAAGATAACTTGTTTTGGCTTGCTTTTTTCATGCAGTGGGCAGAATCATATCTTTATTTGAGAGGCAATAATTAAAGAAAGGTTTTTTGTTAGAGCCAAGACTAACATTGCTTAGGGTGGATTACCTGTACATAATGGTAAACATGAACAATTCAGCCATGGAAATACAAGGATCCAGAAGATATGGTAAAGGGGAAGGGGCAGCAAATCTAACTCTGTAGCATTCTGGTAAAGCAACAGCTGCAACCATTAATAATTTATCCTACGAATAATCCCTGCTGTAGCACTAGGAGATGCTATAGGAAATACAAGAACCCTCTTAAAATGGAGTATAGGTAACCTGGAAACCACTGCAAAAACTTTTGAGATCAATAACTGACTCTGGGAAATGATGCACAGCGAGTATGAGATGCAGGGCAGTGAAGTACTTCAGATCTCTATGAAGACCATCTAGATAACATTGTCTCAAGTAAGAAAACTTGGTGGTGGTGAATTAGGCAGAAAACATCCCAGAAATCCAGCCTTGAGCAGTCACCTGATAGTTCAGGGGTTGCACGTACATTGAGACTGAATCCTGAAGCATATTGCAAAGGTCACACAGAGCAAGCCAAACTAAAAGAATTTTGCTGTATCTTTGGGACATACCTGGGTCTCACTAGCAGTTGGTGTTACAGCTACAAGAGGTAGTATACCTGATGAAAAAATACTTGAAAATGGAACTGGTGTACCAGTTGGGAGAAGGATGCTTCTTGTGAGGGACAAACCTAAACACTGAGCATTTTTTGGCTGCTGGGCTTCAGGCATTCTATGTGCTGTCAAGAAACATAAAGATCTAGCAGTCACAAGAGGCACATAAATGAAGAAAAAGGGGTTTTATTTTCTGTTGTGTCTTGTGATCAGGAGGTGACAAGAGCCCTTTTTGTGTCATTTCATTACGTGTTTCAGACACTAGGGAAGATCCACCAGATCATGTCTGTACAGGTATGTAGGCTGCCTATGTGACAACATACATTTCTAGTCTATGTTCAGGAAAAGAAGATGTTAACTATTATTAAGCAGTTGTGGTACCTCGTAATATAGGCTTAAGACTGGGATGTACGGGCCTGGCTCCTGAAAACAGTCTTGGAGCATCTCATGGAAAAATATTGTCCTCCTTCTGACCCTCACTTGTTGATCATTAGCCAATATCCTGCTGAAAAACAGTGCTGAGACAGCAGGGAGGTGGCTGAAGCCCAGAGGAACTTGAGGGGAAAACAGTAACAACAAAAAAGCAGCCTTGGTCTGCAGTGTAGTATGGAAGCTCTGGAAAAAACATCTTGGGAAGCAGAGCGCTCCCACAAACCCCCTGCCACTGGCTGACATTCTCCACTATCAAGACAGCTTTTGTCCAAGTTCAGAGAACCTTGTGTTTTGTACATGCTGTTCTGCAGATGGCTGATCAGCTTCCTTTATTCTGAGGTTTCCTAGGGATGATAATCCCCAGCACAACGGCAGGAGAAGGACTGAAAGTGCCTGAAAAGCTTTTCACCATTTGAATGACTATATGGAAAACAGCCCAACAAAACACTGGAGATCCTCTCGGAATATGATCAGAGGAGCTGTTTGTCCTGTTTATAGATGCAGCATTCAAATCGATGTTAATTCAATGTCTTGGATTAATGAAACATTAGAAGGAAAGAATGATTTTAGATGACCACAGGTAAATAGTGAGTGTCTCACTGCATGTTCTGGGCCCCAACAGGTTGAACGTCCTGTTTGTACTACAAAGAGTCCCACCAGTATTTTAGAAATCACTCTGATTTGCAGGTAGGTGATGCATCTTGGTGATCTCTACCAACCACTACTTGGGGAAGGCTCTTGCAGAATATGCAGACTTCGAGGCAGCTGCACATTAACTTCACTAAGTATCAAGTCAGGCATAAATAAACTAAACACCTGAAGAATTGACCTGCCCTCTGTCAAGAATTAAGATAAAGCCATTTTAGGTAGCAGGCTTTTCACTGGAGTCTCCTCTTAAGCAACAGAGGAAATTTTTGAATGGTTTCAATGATCACAAAACCATTAGCTGATCTGCTAGGAACAGGAAAGTAGACAGTATGCTACAGTGTAGAGAAGACCTGTCTGGAAACACTTGGTAAGATACCAAACCAAATACCTAGCCCTCTAGCTTTTACTCTGTAGATAGGTGCTTCCAAACGGTGTTACTACTCCTGTAGGATTTTGGTTGTCTCTCAATGGCTGACATAATTACTACTTTAGTATGTGTGTGAGGTATGGGCAGTATAAACTCCCTGATATAAAACTTGCATCTCTTGAAAGGGCTATGTACATGTGATCCCTGTAGGTAAGAGTTACTGGATTTCTTGTGGTTTGCTTTGTATGCTATTGCTTTTCAAAAGAATAGGCTGTGGAGTTCAGTGCTACACTGTGAACTTATTCCAATGAATACCTACTAAAATTGAGATGCCTGTAGTTTGCTTGGAATATTGCTCCAAGGCCAGAAAGAGCATCAGTATGAAACCTTGGCATAGTTTTGCTAAGGGTTGTGCATTTTTGTTCAGTATATTGCTTGCAAACTGCTACATGATGATTACAAACTGCTACGTGATGATGAGTCATAAAAGCTTCACCATTTCATGTGATAAGAAGGAAAGAAGCACACATTTGTATAAAATATCTGTGCTATAGAAATCCACATACAGGTGATTTTAACCTCATTTAAGATTGCTATCTGTCTACCAGAGCTGCTTAAAGATTCCGGAGGGCTTACATCAAAAGACTGTGGCCTTCCCATTGCAAAATGGATAACAAAGTGGAGGTCCTTTTCAACCCTTCAAAGGAAGAAGCAAAAAGGAAACTCTCCTACCTGCTCTTTTTTGCCTCCTGCTTCAAGACACAGAATTCCACCCATGCTAAAACACAAACTACATCCTACTGTTCTGATCTGTTTCACTATACAGAAATAGCAAACAGGAATTTTACTATGATACAGAATGAGATGCAGGCAGGTAACATCTGACCAGGAGCTCTTTTAGTAACATACCACGTAACTGAACTTCAGTTACTAATACAGAGAAAGACCCACAGGATTCTTGATGAAGAAGAGGGAAAGATGTTAACTTTTTAATCAAGCCTTTGCCTAGCAGCATGGCCAGACCTAAGCCATGATTCAGTCCTGAACTGAGAATTGACTTTTGCAGCTAATAACTTGAAGGTCTTCAAGAACTATTAGCTATATGCTTGTAGTCTGTAGGCAACTCCAGGCTATTTCCCAAGAAACCCTTCTGCATCTATTCTTCTTTCCTGTATAGAAGGAATTTTGCCCACACTCCCAGTGTGCCTCATCTGCCTAATGTGTGGCAATTTCTGGCATTCCCATATGAGCTCAGAGCACTTGTTATGCAATGTATGATGGTATGGGAAAAAAGCAGAGCTTGGAAAAAGATGTTGAAATAAAGTATGGCCACCACATTTGTGGCTATGAATTCATATCAACAGTAGCTGTATCACGAGAATCCTTCATTAGCTCTTCTTTCATGTTTGGAATGAAGAGTTAAAAACTGAAACCAAACTCACTACTAAATCTCTCGAGTTGAATGCTCATTACACTGTTGCACTGCAGGAAAAGGATACCCCAAATACTTGTTAAAACGCACTACTAGCACAACTCCATACCAAGTCCAACAGTGCTGACAAGAAGAGGTTTTTCCTGAAATAGGCTGAATTTGCACAAGACAGACATTTTACAGAACAACCATCAACTCTGCTTTCTTACACCTAGGTTTTTAATACTCTTTCTCTATTCCAGTAGCTCTGTTAAATCCTCTCCATGCTCTATTCAAGTCTTTTCTCAATGGTTTACTAGTTTTTAAATAGCCTTGCACAAGGAAAAGAAACATGCACATGGAACAAAGAGAACCAGGATCAGACAAAAAAGCAAGTAAAGACTTAACTAGAATTGGACTGTGCTAAATGCACAGGAATTATACAAGGTGAACACATGATACAAAACCCTGCCAGCAATCAGCTTGCTATTTCAAATGAAGATGCTGTCATCTTGACAAAGTTCATTAAGTGTAAAATACTTAATAAAGTGACATGAATCCTGGAGAAATGAAAACAATTGAGCTTTTCTTGAACACAGGATTCTAATAATGCTTGAATACCAGTAGACATAGTGTCCCAGCTGACACTGCATGTCTGGATATTGTTATAGCTCTGATCTTCAAATGTACTCATAACCCTAACCAGAGCTCACTGAAGCTGAACAAAACTGACAACTAAAGAATATATTCTATCAGGTTTAGGCAACAATTTAATATTGTCTCGAATGAAAGAAAAATTCAATGTGAAATTAGCACAGAGATAAGATGGTGTCAAAAGACTGAAGGTTTATTACTTGTAATTCAACTTGGTTAGTGCAATAATCATCCTGCTATTGGGGTCTAACATCTAGCCTATATCTAGTATAGGCTGAGATGAGGATTTGGAGAAAACACACCTTATATGTGTTTTAGTATGACCTGGAGCTATCTGGATTTCTCTCAGCATAGTTCTACAAACTAGAGATGGCACACCCCAAATTCATTTGCAGCTGTATTTGGAAAAACACAGTCATATGTGGCATGACATGTCAACTGGAGTAAATAAAGAGCAGCACTGAACACAGGGAAACAAAAACAAACCTAATTGCAAGTAACCAAGACAACTGATGGGGGAAAAACTTAAACAGTTGGAAAGCAAAGCAAGCAACCCTACAATAAATGGAACAGAGCAAGAATTTGGTTTTTAAAGCTAGAAAAATGTAATTTCCGCTCAGACTGACTTGGATTCATTTTAAGTTACTACAGACAAACCGTATAACCCAATATGTTTGTTTAAATCAAATGGAAGTACAGAATAACTTCACTTAACTGCAGATTTTCACTTTATAGGGACATTTTGATTACCGATAGTGGTTTGTGTGTATGTTTTTCCTCACACCAAAAGCAAAGAACAAAAAAGTATGGAATGCTACATTTTTATGAAGCAACTCTGATGTTTTGCCCTCTTTGATGATGTTAATCTTTAGATTAACAAACTCTGTTTATTATTATCACCCAGTAATTTTCAGCCAAGATAAATGAGAATTGCCCACATGATACATGCAGACACAGAAATACAAACATACACATACATGTAGTACCACAGACTGTTTAAATGGAACTATTTGAAAGGAGGAAAATAAAAGCACATTTTTTTTTCCTCACAAGTATTTATTGTATGATATGGTTCTGTCTGACTGAGTAAGATTTTAACTTCATCTACAGCTTCATTTCTACATTAAGAGAAGGAATGAACTAGAAAGAACTATCTTTCCCTCCTAACTTTGAAGAGCTAAGAACTACTACTTGACAAACATTGCTGCCGTTTCTAGTACAACACTCAAAGAACCAAATTAAAACAGAACACCCAGAAGAAATTCTGGAGAGTGCAAGCTGCTCTTACAACAGAGTAGACTACTGTGCAGGGTTAGTTGTCATCTTTCATTCCTCTGAAGCAGAGACAAACAGAGAAGTCTGGAGTCCCAGGGATGAGGATATCCTTAGAGGAATATCTGAAGGAGGAAGTTCATGCTTGGGAATTAAAACCATTAAGATGTTTCTTGCTAAAACCCAGCAATTTTTCAACCCCTAAACAGATGACATTACAGGTAGGGAGCCAGGGCTCTGTAAGCCCACTGACAAGTCTTTGCAACAAAGTTACTGCATGATATGAAAAGCCCTTAAAAAGATACATATTCTTTGCCAACTACTTTCTAGTGAAAATCTGTTTAATAGAGAATTAGTGACCATTCTTAATCACCTTTTTATAAGGCCCCATTTACAAACAGAAGAAACAATCTCTTTCTTACAAGATTTATTCTACCAAGTTATTCAAAACAAGATCTAGCAGAACCAACTAAAACCAAAAAGCTAAACCAGTAAAACCTAGTCAGATAAAGGGAAAGGAATGAGAACCTCACATTCCGTGTCTTCCTCCAATGTTATAAAACCAAAACCAAATTCTTAGGCTTTATTAATCTTTAATAGGCCACCCTTAACAGACACCCATTACAAGCTGCAACATCTCTTGACTTCAATGGAATTATGTGAGAAATAAGCCTCTAACACTGGTTTGTGATTGACTTTAAGAACACAGGCAAATCCTCTCAGTTATAAACCTTTTTCAAAGTCCCATCCTTAAGCTCTGTGCTGCCAGATAGACAAAATATCTTCTGTGGATAGCACTCTAATACTATAACATTCATTTCTCAACAGCAGCAGCCCAAGATTAACGTACAAGCAGCTGCTCTGGAAAGGATATACAGGATCTGATGGCCTACAGATGTGCACTGAAAATTGCCTTTGCTCTCCTTTGCTGAATGGTCTCATATGGTAAGACTGCTTTCATGTATGACTACTGCAGTCTAAATGCTTAGTCATTAGAGCTATAAATAGTCTAATTCCTACTCAGTTGAATTTGTGTGAGTTTTTTTTAAACCAACAGCATTCATCATCCTTTTTCACAGGAAAGTCTTTCTCAAAGGAGCAACAGCTAGGACATACAGCTGGTTGAAACTGCATCTGTTAAAACTCACAAACATGTAAAGTATATAAGGTACCAAATAAATATATAAATAAATAGCTAGATGAAGAAATAAATCTCGGAATTGTTGCCCCAATTTCCCACAAAGAAGTTGAGCTTTTAGTGGTTGGTGTGGGAGGAGATGGTAGAAGGAGCTGGTAACAATTACCCAAAGTTTCAGCCCTTTGTGCATGGAGTCTTTTTCTGGGATTTGCCACATGCATTCTTTATTGCAAAAATATGTTAGCAACGATTACTCAGCCCTGCAGAGAGCACCCTGCTCTTGGTGTCTGCTTCCCAAGGCAATGGCTCCTGAAACAGCACAAAGGAGCCTCTTTTCATCCTGTGTTTATTTCATTCTTCTCAGCATGCCACCAATGATATCATGCCTTTGTTATATTGTGGTTTTATCAGAAAGCCTTAAAGAAACGCAAAAGGCCATGAAGCGACCTGGTCTAAAATTCATTGATGATCTAATTGAAAAACAGCTAATGTGAGCTGCGGGGAATTTCAGTTCCAAAAAGAGTCTTTTTACCCTGACTGCTTCCTCTCTTTTCAGAAGAATCATGAATTTGAAAGGGACCCAAACCTAAATTCCAGTCTCAAATTCCCCACATTTTTTGAGGAAGTACTCAGAGAACTCAACTGTGCAGCTGACCCCACACTAATGGCTGAATCAAGCTCTCAATTACAAGCACCTTAAGGGGGAGACAGTTTGTACCATTTTAAACAATGAACCCATTTGATTCCCAGGTACAGAATTGCCTTTCCCCAAATCCATGCACCCTGGGGGCAGGGAAGGGAAGGAGAGAAGTTCACCTGTAAACTATCAAGTTCACAATGGTTTGCCAGCAATTAAAAGCAGAAAATCCAAGTCAGTCATGTTGCAGTTTTGGTTGCCTAAACCTGAATTTTTCATGATAGTATTAAACATTATTTGGTTTCAATTTGTTTAAACGAAACCCTCAGTTTTATGCAAATTCAGACATTTCTTCTTTCCTTTTCTAGATCAGGTAACATAACAAAATATCCGAATACATTTTGCTAACGTTGAAACATTGGTTTGAACTGTACGTTGTGCTGCTTTTTGCTACAAATAAACCAATGAGATACCATTTCAGTGATCTTTGCAGTGACAGAGAAATCATCCAATTTTCAGAGGGAAACTAATTTCCCTGAAATCCGGTTTCATTTCATAGCACTTCAGAGGTAACTCCTCTCCCCAGGCATCACAGATTTGACTCACGCCGTGATGAGCAGCAGAAAGCACTCTGTGTACACACAGATGTTTTCGGTGACACATGTTGGAACTCATATGAAATGCCTTATAAGGGATTGCCCTGGATTGGCCCTCAGCATAGTATTCTGAGATTTTCTTGCATCATTTGGAAGAAATAAAAAGTTAAGTAATCCAAAACCTGCAGATATACAACAAGGAAAAGTCTTGCAAGGATTAAGTTATGTGGGGTTTTAAACAGACACGCTACACAGTAATAGCTAACAGCAGTCTCCAGTGACAAGGCTTATTCTGGTTCGTTATGGGAGACTTGAGTCTTTTGCTTTTCAATTAATAAAAAGAATAAAGACTTTAGAATGATAAATCAGCCACAGGTTCCTAAGAAAGAAGTATATTGCACTTCCTCCTTCATATTCTAGTCAGAGTCAAACCGCACGATGTGAGTAAAGATGATCTTCAAACCAGGGGAGCAACCCTGAATTTAAACCAGCATATACATAGCTTATAGATCTTATCTGTGTGTATTAGTAACTATGGATACAATAGAGAAGGGAAAATAACTACTGTTACAGAGCCTGTACCTGCTAATACACTTTATACCAATCATTTTAGGATACACTTACATAGGAGCATGATAAAAGTATTTTTCAGGTCCTCCAAAGGGTTGCTTCATCTACATCCAAGGTGCAAAATCTACAGAAAGATCATGTAACTTTTCATTGGAAATAACTGGTGGATAGCTAAAAACATCTTTACCTATACTAACTACATACATAGGTTCATCTGTTCATACACTATCCCTCCATATATAATTTCTACATTATTATTTGCATTACCATAATACCTAGGTATCCCAGTGAACCTCAGCAGGGTGCCTTCAGATAAGAACTAAGAAGGCACCTCAATTGCAAAGAGCTGAAGAGATAAGACAATGCGGAGCAAGGAGGTACTATTCCTACCACAATATATAGGAAAGAGAGATGCAGGAAGGTTCTGGCCTTTGTTTTCAGACTTGGGTAGAGCTTACATGGAGCACAGAAATCCCAGTAGGATTTCATCCTTCTCCTAAGCAGTCACGTGCTGCTTTACTGTTCCCTCTCCTATACGCCCTATATGTCACACCCCACCACCACCCCCCCCCACCAAACTGTCTCTAGCTTGCCTGCTCAGACAGCAAGTTCTTCTAGCCACATACTTCTTTATTTCCATTTTTATTTGTATTATTTATAGTGTAGGTATATATTTATACTATTTTAAGTTATATAGTTTGTATAGTAGCTATAGAATAATAAGAACCCTACACTAGCTACTGTACAAACACATACACACAAATCCTTACCTGATTTTTCAGCCTGCTCAGTTTCTCTCTTAATAGGAATGATTTGTTCCCAAAGCAGCCTCTAGAATGTCAGGGTCACAGGGGGACTAAATCTAACTACTGGAAGAGCTTGTACTCAAAATATTTTTAAATTTAATACTGCAGTTCAAATACTTTGCATGTATTTTGCAGTTCCCCACAACACTACTGGTTAAGAACACACCTAGCTCATTTCTAACAAAGTATCTGGTTAAGTACAAATCCCACCTAGCTTATTTTATACTACATATTGAAGAAAAACCCAAATAAACTTTTCTACCCTAGTTCTGTTGCCAGAAGGACCCCAGAGCCTATGTTTCCTCGCATTCTTGAGGAGCACTGGCAGTCACCGGGACAAATGAAATGGCTGCATACTACCGTATGCTATTGAGTGCAGTCACACGACCCTCATTTCCAGAGGAAAAAGCTGTTCAGTCTCTACATGCCAGCAGACGCACCCACTGGTAAATGAGATAATCCCTGACTGGGAATCTGAAAAGCAGGAAATTACTTTCAATGTGAGAGTGCTTCAATGGGGAAAAAAAAAGCCCAACGTATCTGTGACTGTTTTAACAGTTAAGCACTTTGCCATCATCAGCATGGCCTTTCTAGTGCCACATCACTTCCTGTCCTCTACCACTGCCTTTAAAGCCTTTCAAGCCCAAAACTTTAAATACTAAATTAAAATTAAAAACTGTATCTTCATCAATTACTCAATTTCTTTGAGGAAACAAGATCAAGAGATTGTTATAGCATCTGAGACTGAAAGTCATTGAGGACAAGGGTTCAAGTGAGCCAAAAGGACCCAGTGGGGTCAGTCTTAACACCTTCTGTCTTAATTTAGAGGTCCAGACAAATGTAAAGCCCCTATAACAGCTCCACTTTTGATCAGGGTCTTCGTATCAGCATCAGGGCTGAAATTTACAGAAGAGGCTTATATCTTGATAGCAATAGTTTGGCTCCTTGTGTTAGAGGATCCAACTTCACATTGCTCTGTTGTCTCAAATGTTCTTCAGCTGCTCTCTCATTTCCTTGGATGCAGTGAAATACCCAAGTTGCCCAATAGGTTATTTTATGGAAGTTTGTATAAGAAAAGCCAGTGGCTTCTAACCTTTCAGGCTGACCAAATTCCAGTCCTTAACTTCAATGGCAGAGGTGTTAGTCATTGCTTCTCACTGGTCTGCTCTGGGGTGTTGCTTTGCTAATTTATAGTAATGCCAGATTTTGGAAGACCACCGTATAGCCCCCTCAAGCCCCCTCCATTCCAGGATGTTTCTGAAAAGAAAGCTCCATTATTTGCATTCTAGCCATGCCTGGAAACAGGTACCTGCAAAATTGGTTCCTCTCCCTCACCTTCCACCCAGTCTTTTCTTCTCCCCAGCACAGGAACATCTACTGACCATGCTCATTCATAACCTTCACCCACTGTCAGAAAGCTACCAGTGCTTCCAGGGCATCTGAACACTGTGAGTTCACCTTTTACCTGATAGGAAACCAGGTCTGTATTCAGCAGAACAATTTTATGTCCAAGTTGTGTTTGTCAGAAACCACTTGGTCCACAGACATCTCATTTTTCCAGTTTAGTTCCCAAGTGTGATGCCCTATGACCCTGAAGAACATCAGCATATATTAGAAGTTTCTAGGTATTCTCCCAGAGGGGCATATTGTACATTTTGTTAAACAAGTCCTGTGGCTAGATAAAGAATGGCTGCCTTTCTGCCTGGGAAAGGAAAGCACTTCATCCCGAGAGCAACTGAACATGCTTAGACTAGAAAGCTCCTAGAAATTCTAGAAAGCTCCTAGAATACATCCTGGGGTAGCCAGGAGGAAGACAGCAAGTAAGGAATAGCAAGTGAGAAACTGGGAGACTCCTATGAAAAGGGAATTCACCTTCTGCAAGTAGCAGCTCACATGCCAGGATGACCAATGACAGATAGAAGGTGGCTTTGACTGCAATAACAAGACAGGTAGTAGCAGACCTGTTCCCATGGTTTAAGCCTGTTGGTCCTGTAGACCAAGTTTCTGCAATGTGACTCCATGGTTTTACTGCAGACACATTCTAGCCTAATCCTGTGACCAGAAAGCCCAACAGGGAGCTGGGAGACACGGAGTTTCCAGAGGAAAATCTTACACTTGTGTTCCATCTGAAAGGAGCCCCGCTTGTGAGCTCTGAGATTGCTAGACAATATGAACCAAAAAGAACAAATACAAATAAATGGGAACACTAGTGAAGCACTTCAAAAGCACAATCCTGATAAAGGTATACTGCTAAAGTAGATGCACTCAAAGGTTTTTCTGAGAATCCAGATGGAACAGTTGGGAAATAATATGAAAAGAGAAAGCCACCAGAAGTCAGCTATCACTCCTGCAACGATACAGAAAGTAACAGCTTGGTTCACAAGCCTTCTTTTTAGCCTCCCATGTCCAGCAGAGCAGTGGTTTCTATTATTACAGAATCACATTTATCTGGTTTATTATCTGTGTATTCTGACAGTATACACTTGCAATGATATGCAACCCATCTTTAAGGCTGTATAAGGAAAAGGTAAATGTAGAGGGAAAGGCTTAGTTCCTCCTCACACTTCTGGCTGGCACAGTTCAGTATTGAAGCTCGCTGTTTCTGTAACCATAAGGATGTGGCATGCTTTACTGAAAAGAGAACACTATGGTAACGGTCTAAGTGTGTCTCAATCACCTGGAGAATAGTCATCTTGTCTTTCCCTTAATGAACCAGTAGCCCAGTAATTCTGAGCTGCTGTACATTCAACTATCTTCAAGATCTATTCCACTGAATTTAAACTTGAGCATTAATAAAGTGTTTCCAGTATTAATGATAAATTCCTGCCATTTTGTGCAGTTAGTCTTTCACCATTCCTTCCGTGATATGATGATATGAAGAGGAAATGAGGAATGGAAATTCTGGCACTGAAAGGTAAGCTCAGAGCAGAAAGAGAGGGAAGTATCTTTATTTCCTGATCAAAGAGGTGTATTACAGGAAAGTAGTGTCCAAAATCATCTATGTGAATTCATATCTGAGTTTCAGAGTGTTTTTAGCTTATGTTCCTTTTAGTTAGAGGAATGCAACCACATATTATTAAAACTCTGAAGTCAGAACTTCTCCCAATTCGATTTTCACACTGAAGCAACTTAGACTTTTTTACTACGACTTTCTTTGAGATCTTACTTCTGAAGTGAAGCAGTTTAAAAGCTTTTGGCCTCAGAAATACGCACACCTAGAACATGTGAACACCATACATGTCTAACACCCCATTATTAATTCTGTTAAGGATCTGAGAGCTCAGTTCTCCGAACCCAATCCTGCTATAGATTGATTTGTTCACTCTCCAATTCTAAACCAAATTCTAAGTATCTAAATCCCCATATACAAAATACTTTTTTCGCTTACAACTGGAGTGCTACCACCCAAATTTAGTCCCCTGGTAAGACTGCCAGCACATGAGACTTGCCCTTGCACAGCAAATTTTCACAGTTACACAAAGAATGAATTTAACTAAGGACATGAAGCTTGACCATGACAAGAAGATTGGCATTTGCTATGTCAATACATATATCAGTCATCAGTACAGAAAGCTGATATAGCAAACAACTTCTAATGTAACTGGACTGTATAATCCCTTGAAAAATAAACTGGTATGAAGTAATTTGCATTGGTAAACTTTTTGAGTAAACCATTTGAGGTCAAGGAGTTTTCAGGAGAAGCAGTTATGCAGAAGGAACAAACTGTACCCACCTATGAGCAGGCACAGAAACACA
This sequence comes from Loriculus beryllinus, assembly GCA_039877255.1. NCBI lineage: Eukaryota > Metazoa > Chordata > Aves > Psittaciformes > Psittacidae > Loriculus > Loriculus beryllinus. Next base: position 18,045 of record JBCJKH010009502.1, on the reverse strand, counting down.
GACTGGGACATGTTCCAGAGTGCAGGGAAAAAGCAAGCTGAGGTAAGGTGGCAAATCATAACCAGGCCTTAACATCCCTCTGTTAAGGCTGGGGGAAAGTAATTACTTCTAGTCTTGTCTTTCCTCTTTGGTTGGTGGGATGCAGGCTATCCAAGGCTGAACAAATTACTGCCATTTAGAGAAGAGTGACAGTAAACTATGAGGAAAAAGAGGTATTAATAAAGCCCAGACCATGTTTTCCACTGCTGGTATGCTGTAGGGCATTACAACTCTCGTTCACTAACTTGTTGAGCCTTATTAGCTCAGGACTAAGACTTTTATGCTTAGTCTTGCTGAGTAAAATAGATACTACTAAATGACATTTCTAAGATTTCAGCATTTATCTTGAAGCTTTCAACAGCACAAGTTGGTTTTACAATCTGATCTTCCACAGCATTTTGACTGATTTACCCATAAACTATGAAGCCTTTTTATTTGCATGTGGCACCTTTGCCCAAATGACACAGGTTTCATTAGACGCATAGACAGGATGCAAAGATACATGAACATTAATCTTTGTTTTCACCTAAGATTAATTTAAGAGATGACACTAAAGTCAGTGAAGGAGTAGGGCAAAATTTTCCTCATTGTTCTGCAGAGGAAACATCCCAGCCCAGTCCTAGAGATTCCAAACTTGCAGCTTAAAGGAATATCTGAGCAATAGTGTCTGCCTTATGAAGACATTTTGTCTTTGTGAATAACCGCCAGCATTATGAAACCCATCATACTATTTATATCTAATGCTCTGCTTTGCAGTGACTGTTGAAAATTTGCATCTTATTACTGATCTTAAGGTCGCCTAGCTTCAGTTTCCAAACACTAGTTGGCATTGGTAGTGCCTCTGGAGACTTGAGAGAACCTCTTCTCCTGTAGGACGTTTCTTTCATGCTAGCAGGATTTGTTTCTTGGTCTTCACATCAAGTAAACAGGTTGAATGACATTATTACTGAACTAAGGAAAGCATGTTTTTCTAGTCTAAAATTATTCTGTTCTTACACTAATGATTTCTGTTATTACACTAAAAAGAAAGAATTAAACTCTCCATTTTTACTGCATATTGTTTCTAAAGGCGACACTGGAGAGTGACTTAAAACAAACAGGAGAGTTGGTTGAGTAATTAGAGAAAGTAAAACAATTGGAAAAGATCATAATTTTTCTGATTCTATGAGTCAGACCAGTTAGTGTGTCTAGCCAGAAAGGAGACTGGAGACACTGCTTTGATCTTTCTCCTTTTGCTCTTTAATTGAAAGGAAGGACTACAATTACTTCTCTTGTAATCACTAGCATTAATTGTGCCTCTAGTGCAGTACCACACCATTTTATAAGCTGGTGCTACCATGATCTCACCTATACTCTGGGAGCTGAGCTAATAGAAAACTATTACATTGTGTGATCAGTTTTCTGGCAGTTTAGCATCAAAAGTGCTCCCCTAAAGGATCAGACAAATGCCCATGCCAAAATACGTACCAAAAAGTGGCTGCAGCAGAACTAAATTACATTGGCTTAAGATGTTCTAGAGCTACACCTTCAGTGTAGGATTACTGAGCTAGTTCTAACATCTGCAAATAAAAGCACCTCTTATGAATCTATTTATTCTGTGCAATAAGAACGTCCCTGCAGCTGACTGATTTATGCTTAAGCTTCTAAGCTCTTGCCAGCAAGACATAAAGCCAGCAAACAGCTGGAGACATGCAAGCTAACTCTAACCTAGCTTCTTGGTGTACTCCTATCTGTTCTATCGCAGAACATATATGCATGTTCTATCACAGTGATGTGATGGAAACTAAGAAACTCCTAGAATATTAGAAGAATTCAGGATCCCAGAAGAAAACTAGGCCAAAATTATTGTTATAGACTCAAGGATCAAAGGCAGCATTCAGCTGCAGGAGATACAGCACAGTCCTCTGGGGCCACATTTGAGCATGCTTCCTCAAAGCCCCTTGTGCTGGGTTCAGCTGTTAGGGTTATTTTTCCTTGCTCATAGCTGGTGCAGTGCAGAGTTCTGGCTTTAGTCTGAGAACAACGCTGATAGCTACAACTAAAACACCAGTGTGTTAAGTAATGTTTACTCCAATCAAAGACTTTTCAGTCTCATGTTCTGCCAGTGAGGAGGGGCACAAGAAGCCAGGAGGAAGCAGAGACAGGACACCCGACCCAAACCAGCCAAAGGGGTATTTTGTACCACAGAATGTCATGCCCAGTATAGAAACTTGGGGGAGTCACCCAGAAGGGAAGATCACTGCTCGGGTCAGGCTGGGTATCAATAGGCAGGCAGTGAGCAGTTGTATTGCGCATTACTTGTGTTTACTGTTTGGTTTTTTCCCCCTTCCCTTTTTAGTTTTATATTCTTTCCCCTTGTTATATCCCTTATCGTTATTAGTGGTAGTAGTGGTTTTCTATTATACCTTAGTTCCTGGACTATTCTCATCTCAACCCATGAGATTTACATTCTTTTAATTCTCCATCCCATCCCACCAGGAGCAGGGGGAGAAGAGGGAGAATGAGCAGGCAGCTGTGCGGTTGTGAGTTACTGGCTGGGCTTAAACCAAGGCACCCCTCACGAGGCTCTCCTGCATGCTTTTAAAGGCCTGTGCCACATGTCAACAGCTGATCAGCTCTGTGAAAGACCAGAGGACAGAAAACAGAACTGACAATTGGCTTTGGTGCTCTGGTGTTCACAGCACTCTGGGTATTTGTGAGCCAGTGGAATTCCTGTAGCCTGAAACAGCCTTTCCAAACTTCACATAAAGATAGTAGCCTCAACATGAATCATGGAGAAACAGGGAGAAAACAAAACTGAGCTTGCCTGGCATTGCCTTTTTACTGACCCAGTTTGGTTTTCTGCCAAAACTAGCCACTAAAGAAAATGCCACAGCAAGTTTCCGCACACCACTTATCTATCATGTCAGCCTGGGCTTCAATCCAAACTATCCACTAAACAAAATACTTTCTGCACAGCATTTGTACATGCCTTACTCCAAAATATTTATAAACCAGATCTTCTAAGCAGTGGAAGGCTAAAAGTTATTAAGACAATTAAGCTGAACTGCTCCATTTAATATCCACCTATTCGCTCACAGGTAAATAGACTTATTTCATTTACTATAATGCTTAGTGCTTTTGGATTTAAGCATCTTTTAGTATTTTTCCTTATATTCTTACCTTACATATTAGCCTCACTAATTACAAATATTTGAAACAGTTGAGTCTGGAAAAGGCTAAAGAGAAAGAATGGTCATTTTAACATACTGGATTAAGTTTTCAGCTCCTGTGAAATTGCAGAATTCCTGAAGATAATGGAATTAACATGAATTTAGTGCATCTGAGGATCAAGGTGATAACTATATGGAAAAATAACCATCCATGACTTGAGATTTTATGTTGGTTTTTGAATCATGTGATGTCTGCAAACAGTGAGAGCCCCCCAATTTCAAAACATTTGCATGTGTATTGCTTTTATAGAAGAGAATACTGATAAAATAATGATCCTTAAATGAAAACGTGTGTACATTTCTCAGGAAATTGTGCAAATTTCCCCATTTAGAAAGCTGTGCGTCACCCTGACAGCCCTCGTGCTCACAGATGTAACTCCATGGCCCTGGTCACCCTTGTAACACCGTTTGTTGGTCTAACCATTCCAGGAAAGTAAATTCATCTCTTCAGTTTGGGCTTGGGAAGCTGACCCCAGACAAAGCATTCTCAGTGCTCACAGGCAGTATCATCATGGCCTTAGTATTTCTAGATGAATTCTTACACCTAGTGTAAAGGCATTATCTAATTCCAAATAAAGGAATCTGAGTATTAGTGTACTGCCTCAGCAATGCTGCTGTTTCCATTTGGAAAATCATGAGGTCACTGTATGTATTCACTTCCATATTCCTTAAAACAACTTAGAAAAGAACTTGTAAGGCTTCAGAGGAAAGCTTGCTGAGCACTAGAGACACACTAACCTGAGTGAACCTTCCCCTGCCAGGATCAGGAAAGAATTTAAACAAAACAATCTTGATATTTGTGATATAAGTATTTGAACAACTCTCTCTTGGCCACATCTGGTCAGAATAACATTGTCCAATGTGAGCTTCAGGGTCACAGGTTTGGCAGCTGAATAGTGTTCTGGGCAGTGGCCAAGTCCTCCAGCTTTGTCTCCTCTACCCTATGCCCACTGTACTCATTACAGAGTGGCTGCATGTGACTTGCCACACTTAACCCCATTCAGTCTTAGAAATACCATTTAACATGTGTAGTCACATCCAAAACCCCATTTGTACTTCACTTTTCACCACTAAGCCCCATTTCTTACTCTATTCCAAAACTGAAGAGTCAGGGAAATTTTATGTCTTCTCTGTGACTTATCATTAAGCAATGAAGCATACCAGTTACAGTATAGTTCCCAGCATATAACAAGTGCCCTTACAGCAGACTGCATCTTGCAGTCAGAGCCTACCTACACAGCTTTGCAAGATACTTTCAGGAAGTACTTCCACAGTTCTTTTCATAATAGTAACTACAGCCAGTTGACACCATTACTGAAGAAATAATCTTCTAGTATGTATTCCTCAGTGCCTGAAAAGACTTTAGAGTTAAATTCCTCTGCACAAGGCCCGAGCTCACAGTGTCATTGCAGAAAAGGCAAGAGCAGTTTCCCCTGCATCCTGCCAGCTTCCTGAAACCTCTTGCAGTTGTTCTCTCCCTTCTGAAGTGCTGTAATGTTCTTACTGTGCAGATTGCAGACTACAGTTGCTAAGATGGAAGAATCAATCCATTTTAGTTTCAAATTTTTCAAGTTAATTTCTCTCTGCTCTCCAAGTAATTCCTATGGACATTCTAGAAGATAAGGATAGAATATTCTCTCCTGTAGCTGAGAAAGTTTCAGGAACTAATGAAGATTGCCCAGGTCTCAATAGCATCTTTTCATCTCTTACCTGATTAAGTTCTTGGCATGAGACAAAATTCAGCTATTTCATAATGGACACATGTATTTGAATTTTGACAGTGAAAGCTTCAGATCAAACGTCTGAATCCTTGTCACACACTTTTCTATACACCTCGCAGGTTTAGCTGAGTTTGTGGAACTGCACCCAATGAAGAGAAATTATAACCTCACTCCCCGGTCTGCCCTGCCTTACATTACAAATAAAGTCAATACTGCAGTACAAACAAGTGGGTTGAACCAACATGCGTATTTAGATTAACATTCAACTTCAGCTTAAATTGTGAGGCTATTCTCTTTCATCTCCCCATATAACCATTAATTTTAAGTTGGGCTACTCTGAGGCCATTCAGAGCAAGACCTGCCCTGTGTCTCCTGACTGAAAATGAGCAAGGTGAAACTGGAACCCCTAACCTCAGTATTTAAAGTTAAAAGAATAAAGATAAGCCATGTGAATATCTTCCTAACAAAGGTAAATTCAGTACTGCTACTCATATTCCCTGTTCCACTTTGTTCTCCACACATTCATTCTTCATAATTTCCACTCAAAGCAGCCACCATATTTCAACAGTTATTAAAGTTACCCAAATCAGATTGTCAGTGGTCACTCAGTTTTGTTTTCTTTATGCTATTACCTAATCAGAAACACTGGCTTTTGACACCAAAACTCTTAATGCAAGTTTCTAATGAATGGCAAGCAAGTTTAAAAATATGATAAAATAATCTAATCTATCTCTCACTTAGGTTTAAATAGAGTTAGCAAGTCAACCTGGTTAATAGTCTCACTGTGTCTACACAGAATGGTAAGCTGACAAGTACTGGCAATGAAGTCCTACCTTAACATTTTGCAAGGTTTTAGAGCAGACAGAAGGTAAAAACCAAAACCCACAAAGCAACCAACCAACCCACCCACCCCAGAGGTTCAGTTAACCTTGCACCATCAAACCCCCAAAAATCTTCTGTTATAACATAGGGACTTATTGGAAACAAACTGTAAGATGAAAAAGCCCTGGAATAGTCGCTAATTACAGATTACACACTACAGCTACCAGGCTGTTGTCAGTCTCAGTGAGATATGTGACCCCATGTTCCATCAGAAGTGTTATTTCCAGCAGAGAACCATTAGTGGCTTTGTCTAAGTCTTCATCTGGGTTATTGGAGAAACACTGGTTACTTGTGTTAATAAAAGGAGAACTGAAGATTCCACTAGTGCAAAAAGGACCTAATAGGTAGACCAGGGGAACAGAGAACCCATCTGGCAGAAGAACATCAGAGAGCTTAGCTGTTTTAAAGTAATACAGGGAGACTCACAAGCTATGATCTCTGTACAGGAGTGCACAGAGGAAAAAAAACCTGAGAACTATTCAGGTTAAAATCAAATTTGAGCACAAGAGCAAATGAATGCAAGATGACTATCAGCACTTTTAGGCTGACTCTCAGAATCGAGTAGCTATTAGAGTAATCATACTTTAGAGCAGTTCTATAGTGAGAGAAAGAAAAAAGCTCTAGGAAATTAAGTATTTTATAAAAGATTACATGTGATGGTGTCAAAATTCCCTCAGCTCTATATTCCAGCTTTCTTGACATACATCACAGTATCATAGGCGCTTTCATCTCTAGCTTACAGTAACAGCAGGTATAGTTACTGTTGCCTGTTTTTCAAACCTTTTAGGGAAAGTGTACACAGGATTAAAATGAAATTCAAAATCAAGGGAAAAGTGATATAAATAAAACCTTATTCATTAGATTTCTTCCAGTATGCATCTTTAAAGTACTACCATCAGTGAACTTTTGCAGCTATGATCAGAGTTAGGCCACACCAAATAATCTTTTGACAGGAAGATACTTGAAACAAGATGTAATTCACTAGGTACTTCAGACAAAAGCAGCAGCGCAAATTAAGAACTACATCACCAGCATGATTAAGTCATTTTTTTTTGTTATGATTAGCCTGGATAAGGTTTGGACTGTTGCCACAGAAATCTATTCCAGGATAAGTTCTGATTACCCCTTTTGAGTATCCCTTGTCATAATTGCAATGATTCAGCAGTCGACTTCGTAATTAGTTTTCTCTTCCCCCCCCCCGCCAACCCACCCCCAGCCCCCCAAGAAAGATGCTCTCCCAAGTACCTTAAGGAGAGGTAAGATACTTAGATACTCCATTTTTCTCACCACATGACTAATCTGAAAGTTGTATCACAAACAAACAACAAAACCCACTTAGTCAATCTCCATGACTATAAAAGGCTGAGGACCATGCATGGGGACCCTATAATTGGTATATAAACAGGTTGGACTGCTTATATTTACATACCATTATGAAAGTTGCTAAATTCTATCTACTGTGGTTAATATGAATTACCAATCCAGTAGAAGACGTACAAGAAAAAAAAAAATCACACAGGAGATAGGCTTTTGAAGTCATCATCTACCCTCACCTTTCCCTCAGAGAAAAAACATTCTGAGGAAGGGCACAAACACGACCAGCTATAGCAATTGCAATACTTATAAGAAAAGAACAGTAAAGGATACCACTAGCTATGGAGATCACTGCCAAAAAGCAATAAAAGATAATTCTAAAAAAAGAGGGAGAGAGTGGGACAGAGAACTGCATAGCAAACCAAACACCAGGGAACAAAACATTGAATGAATCCAAGTCAGCAAACAGCAGCCAGACATTCTGGGCCAGACTGTACAATTTACAGAGGTCTGTGTTTAGGGTGTGACTCAGCTGCATTTTATCAAGCAATTCGCACTACACCATCTATGATAGCCTTTTTGCTGCTGTAGCCCTCATTTCCCAGCCAGGCCTCCAAGCTGAGGAGGGCTGTGGCACATGGATTTGGCAAGGCCTAGTCTGTCTGTCTAGAATACATTAGTATGACCTCACTGGAAGAAAAAGGTGTTCTTGAGTCCCTACACTATTCTTTGCGACATGTCCCTGCACTAGTGATGAACCAAGACTCTCTGTGCACCCACCCATACTTATCTCTATGACAGTCTGTCGCAATTTTCACTGGAGGGCAAGGCAGTAGTGTCATTAAGCAATAGATACTATCTTGATGGTTTTTTTATTAGTGCCAAGAGCCTTTAATCTCTTCAGTGGAATATGTGTATTTATTATACCAGTACACACCCAGAAGTGTCTCACTGAGGTTATGAATCCCAGCTGGCGTTAAATTAAGTCAATAAAATTTCTCTTACCTTACTAAGGTGGAGCATTTCCTATTTGTCTATTTGTCTTGTTACAGCAGTGAGGTACAAGCTCATTCTTTTGGCATCCTGCTTAGTATTTAGTTTCAGGTGATCACCAGTTCCTTAGGCCTCAGCCTACTTTGATCCCACTTGAGTCAACTGGCTGCGATTTACTGACTACAAATGCATAGTCTTTCTTATAGTGATAATTTTTTGTCTTCAGTCTAATCAACATGTCAAGATTACAACTTCAAATGTCATTCAGGATGCAAGTTAGCCTAGATAACATTTGGATTTATCAGAGGTCATCAGGAGCACCATAAATGCAATATTAGTTGAAGTTATTTCCTATTAAGAATACAGCTTAGCCACAAAGGCCACCACAATACTGCATTTGTCAAAAAAAGGGCTTTCAGGATCTACAACAGGTATCCTCAAGAAGGTACAACTGACAGAGTTAAAATTTAGTACTATGTGAAGATTAGAGAAAAATAAAGTAATAAAAGACCCTTAAAAACTAATAAATCCCTACAATAGTAGTGGGATTACTTGGAGATGTTCAAAGAAGTACCAGCAGCAATAGGAGAAATTGAGGAAAATTATTAATGGGTAAATACAATAAGATCTTTGCATTTGAAATAGAATCATAGAATCTTTAGGGTTGGAAGCCTGAAGAAACCCTACAGCCAGGACCAATTCTGTTTTTGTTGAGACATAGACTGTATTAACTGAAAGCTAGAGAAAAATCTATGACTTCACACAGTTATTGTTGAGTCAAGTACAGGAAAAACTACACTGGCCTCCTAACAGACCGGAATATTGCCTAGTGCAAGTGCAGTAACTTAGGCTGTGCTGAAGCTAACATCTTCCTGTAACATTACATCTCTAGGGCAGACTAATGTAGTTTATCATTTAGACATCTAGCTTTTGTCTGTATCTTATGCTTCAGGACATCCAATGCTTCTACAAATTAGCCATTAGACATAGCTATTAGATATAACTCTATTATTTGTGAAGCAAAATTCATTTCAGATACTGAAGAAAATCATAATCACTCCTGTCCCTTTTCAAAGTAAGCCAACATTAGTACAGGAAAAAAGTACACCTCACCATGGGATTCCACTGACTCACCTGGCTTGCCATCGATTAGGAAGTCTAAACTGCTAAGGTCCCTTTTGAATAAACTTCAAGTCCATCAAGTGTTTTCAAGTTTCCTTCTGAGTTTTTGCAATATTCTCAGCCAAGCCATTACCAAACATGGAATGATTTTCCTCTTCGAAGCCTGTTTGGGACAGGGAAGAAGAACAGCTTCCATATGGCTTTCTACCAAATAAGCCCAAGAAAATAAAAAAAAACCCCAAGAGGTCCTGCTTCCTATTCACCCTTTACCATGTTTCAACTGGCCCACAGAACAACTGCTTTCACAACTGAGCTGCTAGAACATCAAGGGCATCATCTCTAATTGAAACCAGCTGGTGCTCTCATTTATCTTCTATTGCAATCACTGACTTTATCCAGCTTCATTAGGAGCAGTAGCAGCAACAGCTGGTCTTGCCAATTCTTGGGGCAACAGATGACCTAAACAGCTGACCTGGAAGGTTCTTTTCCTGTACTGCTATTCTCTTGCCTCCAACTTGAAAGAACTTCTCCCTCCTTTGTGCAGGGAGTGGTTTGCTAACCCATGCCAGCATCTGTTAAATTGATTAGCACAAAACCTTGTCAATCTGAGCAGCAAGATTTTTACATCTAATCTGGTCTCCATGGCCTCAGAGAGGCCCAACTTTTACCACTGAAATCCTTTGTGTACTAAAGACTAACAAATGTTACTTCAGAACCTTCTGGTGACATTGCAGTCTCTCCTACAGACAGATTATTCCTTTAAGAAGTATTAAGTTTGACAAATATTTACTATATCTAGTATATAACAAATAATTCACCATTTACCATAAGAAATCCTGGGGCTGACTAATTTAGTTCACATTGATGCATAACTTCTGAGCTATTTAAATTAAATTCCCACTACACATCTGTCAGAAGTCCTGCTTTAGGCAAATAAAAACTCTTTTAAGTGTTCATATTAAGCATACACTTCAATCTGCAACAGAAAACTGAAATAAGCAGGATAAATCTATGATAATAAACCTATGCTCTAGAATAGCAAACATAGGTTGTACCTTCCACTGGCATACTGGTTATCTCCTTTAGCAGGTTTTTAATGTTCCTAGAAAAGGATACTTTAAGACTTCTTAAAGTCTTTTCCTAACTCTGCATACTTTTATTGGCAGAAGATCTATTCATCCTGGTCTGTCTTGCACTGATCTGAATATATTTACAGTCTGGTGAGTGAGTATTTGGCCCAGATGTCCTAGGATTTTTTAGCCAAGAATGCTGTGCAATCATTACGTACATTCTGCAATGACAGAAAACTAAATGGGAATTAGGGGCTGTGCCATTATTCTCATGTTGCAGGTAATCTTGACCATACACAGTTTTGTATGGTATAGATGAACATAAAGTTTGAAAAGTATTGTAAATGCAATGAAAATATTTTTGTGAAGGAAAGAAATCTCAGTTTTTGACTGCATTAAAAAAATACCTGAGGGGTGATGGTGGTGAGTAAAATGTATCTGGTTAAAAAAATCATTTACATTGTAATCAGTGCCCTTATCCATCATCTTTATCCTAGCAATGGAAATAGTTCTAGATCTCATTTGTATTCTTGTGTTTGGCATGCCAATTAGTCTACTTCTGTCCTTATATTTTGCTATTCAAAATATAAATATTGATGGAACTGTACATTTTTAAGTTGTGTAGAGATTAAGGCTCCTTATAAATCTAAGGTAGCTGCAGTGCAAATTCCTCTGATTTCCCTAGTTTCTTGCTTGCCACCTCTTCTCTCTCCCCAAAGGAAACCACAGTTCTAAGGCGTTCAGCATCTTTCTGTGGCTGCTCACACACATGCTTGCAATAATCTTTCTGCAGAAAGGTGTTTGCATTGTTAAACATCTTAATTGAAAACACCATTTGTTATTCTGGTATGAATCAGAGAAAGTGATTTATAGAACACCAACAGGGAGAAAAGTTAAAGGACAAAGAATAGAAGTTTTATCCTCTGATTACCACAAATAACAAAGAGATACCAGAAATAAATGCATCAAAAGATGCAAAACAGAATTATAGTTGTCAGTTAGACTGGACAAATAAAAAGAAGAAAAAAAAAGAAAGGAAAAGTAGTTTACAGATTAAATAATCCCTTATTTTCAGTAGAACAGGAATTGTAACGCCTAAATGAGCTCTTTTCAAAGAAAAGTAGATTTGTTATAAAACATACACAGTGCAGTCTTAAAGGTTATTTGCTACAAATAAGAAAGCATTCAAATCAAATGCCTGAACAACTTTTTACAACCTTATTTCATCATGCTTCACCTAAACAATAAGTCCCCTTAGGGAGTTATTTTATGTACAAAATCAATGTATATAGCTATACAACACATTCACACAGGTTTAGCTGCAGTAGAACCTCCATTTGTCTCAATACTTTTCTCTATTATTACTTCCCATCCCATCCAGTCATAAAAGCACTTAAACAATTAAGGTGAGAATTCAACCGCACAGGTATTAATAGTCAGACTTCTAATCCAAATCTTTAAAAAGAATGACTGTAAACAATTATGGGTTATTACTGGATTTATTGTAATTTATTGTTTTTCTGTAGGTATCAGCCCTAGTTCATTTGGCACTGAACTGTTTAATTTTTTGAAATATATTGGAACTGAAGACTGTCCTGTGAAATGCTTCCATAAATTAATGTTTAAAACAGGGACATGAGGATAACGTTCATTTAAAGCCCCAATAGCTCTTTTTACTCAATTTTATTCAGCCAATACAAGAACAAAGTCCAGCTTCCTACTCCTTGTCTGTAACAGGAAAGATGAGCAATCCTAGGCCTCTGGCTGAAGTGAAAAGTAGAGAAATGAAACTGTGGGGAGTAAACAAAAGGAAAAGTTTGAAGAAGTTTTAGTGACCTTTCAGCTGACAATTTAAAATTACAGTGTTTGGTCAATGAAAAGTGCAGCTAAGGTCCAGAACTGGACTGAATTCTCCTCTTGTCTAATATACTTGTACAGGTATTCATTAAGCCATTACTACCCTCATTGATTTGTATCTTCTATATCTAATAATAGCCATAGCAGAGGTGTATACTGGATGCTTTGTTCAAATCTTCAGCCATCGGAATAGCTATTGGCAAATTAATTCATTATTATTTCTTTTTATTAACTTACTGTACTTTCAGTATCTTACCCTATTTGTTGCATTGCTGTACAATCCTAATCATGTATTAACTACCACAAGGTCCATCCCACTGGATAATATTACCCATCTGCAAATACAGAAGAACTGTGAGTCTTACTCTATAATTGCAGGTGAACTTCTTTTATGATGTGGTAACATCTCACTGATTTAAATATCCCCCTGTCTTATACACTTCCTCTCCAATGTACCTTCCCCATTCTCAATATTTCAGGTACTTCATCTCTTACAGAAAGAAGTTTCACTTCTCTCTGGCAGATAGAAAAAGCTTGGAAGAGATTATTTTGGTTTATCTGTTATGTGAAAGCTCATAGGAAACTGAAAATGCCATTTACAGCCCCAAATCTACATAAATGTACTGTGGAAGCTACTAATTTCATTCCAGAAATTATGAAAAATTGATGGAGATGCCAGTGCACCCTTAAATAGGCCAAATACATTGTGCATTGCAGTCTTCATGCGAGAGTATCAGGCAGTGTTACTGAGCTGACAGTGCAATATTTCCCTTTTGTAGCATGAGTTATAGTTACCAAAAAGATTGTTTCATCAGTTTCACCACTTACTCCTGAACTCAAGGCCAGAAGAAGAAGAGCCATTTTTTAAGGACTGCCAACAAGATTTCTTTAAGGTTAAAAGGGTCTAAAATGTTAAGATATTCATCAGCCACTGCCACTGTATGAGTTTTCTGCTCAAAAAACCCACCTTTCCTTTTGCAATATAGTGAAGAAGAGTCAGGTTACATAGAAGCAGCCTCCAAGCAAAAGTCCCCCATTGCTGTCCCTTCTCCTAGCTAGACCTAAGAAGCTACACAAACTTTAATCAACTTCCTCAAGAAATGAATGAGAGAAGGAAAATAAGAGCTAGAGCTAGCACCAGTTCACAGAAAAGTGATTCTGATAAAAATCATGCCCCAAACAGACATTAAATTATCATCCCAGATTCTTCTTCCCCAGATTTAAGTGTTACATTATTCCACATTTCAAAATACGAGTTAACAAATATAGCAGAAAGAAATTGAAGAGTAAGGAGTATATCAGAACTCTGGAACACAGAAATGGTGTTTAAATTCCTAATAGCAAGACCTTCTTTATAGCCTTTTCATACAGAAATCTTTCTCAACACATGACCTAAGTTCATAAAATCACAGTAACTACTTATCTACTACTAGAAACTTCAAAACATCAAAATAGAGTAAGAAAAGTGATGTGTTATAAATACTAATTGCAAACATTCAGCCATAAAGCGTGTTGGAAACCAATACAGACAGATCCCAAATACTACAAAATTCCAGTTAGTAACATCCCTCAAAATGAAAGCATAAGCACAGTAAATTGCTACAAACCTTCAGTCTGGTCACTTCAAAGACAGAAGCAATGGGTAGCAGAAAAATGCAAACTGCCAGCTGGAGTTAAGTCTCTTAGAAACAAAAGTGTCCTCCTGTCCCTGCCCTTTCCCCCACCTGTATGAATCGCTGCTGAAGTAAGGAAGGAAATTATCCTCATTCTTATTCTTAAAGGTGTTAACTGGCAAAGCAAATGAGATTTACCACTCTTCCAGGTGGTCTTGATGTCTGTTACAGAAAAGCTCTTTTGACAATTAGAGCCTCAGAGTGATATATGTCAGGTGTTTGCCCATGAGTGGCTCACTAATAGAGTTTTGCAGACATAAACAGGCTTTTATAAGCAAAGATTTAGATGAAACTTTGAAAACTTACTCCAATTGATCCTTTAAAGAGAAGCTTGGAGTCAAGAAGTGTATCTGGAGGAAAATAAATACCCTCTGAAGCAAAAGCAGACTGAAATGTTGTGGGAAACAATAAGAAAGGAAAAAGAAAACAAAAAGAGTATTGTATATGCTTTATTATTTTTTCAATGTGAGTGTCCAACCCCATATGGGTTAAAGTCATGCAGTGGAAAAGTTTGGTATAATCCCTAAGCAAGGTTCAGATAAGCAGGCTGCTAACTGGAGGATTCTGTGGAGTTAATGCTGAGTCAATCTTTTTCACAAGACTGCAGGAAATAGTAGACCTCATGCTGGGCTAGAGGAGCCCATGTGTCTGCCTCCCTGTTGATGGTGGAGAGCTCACTAGCTTGCTGACCGTAGCCCTTCCCTCTTCCCTGACTTGCCTCCTTGTCTTGCCTGAGTGTCGAATGCTCACTTCCAGTTTTTATCCTAAATAAATATGAGACTGTAGATCAGGAAATTGCACTCCTGAAAAATGAACAAACACGGCAACAACTGGTCAGATCTACCATTCCATTTGCAACCATGGTGCACCCTTAACTGGTTGTGCAGTATGACTGCCATTCCTTTAAAAAGCTTCCTGGAAAATCCAAGAGGATATTCCAGGAAACAAAAGTGTCTGCTGTAGTCATCTCATCTTATTAAAAGTAGTTAATATTAAAACATATAAGAATTGATTATTTGAGCTGTTTACACTTGCATGTAACATTGCATGTAACATGCAATTACTTGCATGTTTCTCAGTTTAAAGTTTTATTTTTATAAGGGCAAATTTGTTAGTGGAAATTCCCAATTATGGTATTAGCTGTGTTCTTTGTATACTAAATCAGTTTGTTCTTCAAAACTATCTGTTGTAATAACTGCAGAATGAATGGGTTGAGTGCTGCAAGTTGTATCACTCATAGATTTTCAAGCTCTTACAAATTAATAGACTTGGCCCAGTCATTTAAAACCAAAATGTGTCTCAAACCCAAGAATTCCCTGCAAAAGAACTTCTGAAATATGGATGTTTTCTCTGTATCCCATGTATTTTAGGTACAGAACTATTCGCTCATGAGCTCAGCTTCCAGGTTTTGAAGGCACTGAGCTAATGACACTGGTAACAGAGCTTAAGTCTGGAGCAGAGTAAAAGACAAAAAGCAGTGAGATAAATACACTGATTTATCTCTATCTCTATTTAACTCCATCTCTAGAAGCATTTCTTAGTTTATCTTTATAAAACCAGAAGTCAAGCAATTGTGGGGAAAGCTCCTGGCTTTATACACAGCACTGAACACAGGCGAATGACTAGTTCACTCCTGAAAGTGTTCAGCTAAATAGTATTGATTCCACGCATGGATTATGTCACTGTTGGAGATATTCCTATGAATTCATGCCTTCCAATTATATCAGTTTATTTTTGTGTCTTGAAATAACTATAAATCACAATGTCATTCATGGGGAGTTCTCCTTTTGTGTCTTTTTCATACTGCCTTTTTAAGAAAAGAGAACAAGGATGTGATGACCAGTTGCAAAGAGAAGTAAAAATAAGGAAGGAATAAAATCATGCAGCAAATAAGCAACTGTCACAAACATAATAAAAGCACTAATGAAACCAAGCCCATTGCTTCCATTCCTCACATCTTGTATGGCCATCTATACGTTAAAAGGTGGGTGTATGGCACTACAGAATCAAAATTGCAAATTTCGTATTCAAAACTTAGATGTTTGCATAAGCAGTTGCGTTTCTGAGAGCATGTTGATTACAAGAGGGAATGGTAATAGGCCTTTAATGTAGATCAGTTTAAATTAGGATCCAGCATTGCATTAGGACATGACAAAGAGTGTCCTAATGTGCTGAAAAGTCTGTGCTTTCAAATTTCCCTCTTTCTGATGTCATATCCACTGCTTCTTCAAAATCCCTATATCTGCCTCTCTCATACTCTTTCCACCTAGTGCTGCACATGAGGAAACACATCAGGCAACATTTTTGCTCCAAAAAAACACACAAAAAGAAGTTCAATTGGTCTCAAATAGAGACCAAATGGAAAGCAAAACCAGCAGAGTTTTGAAACAAAACCCTAGCACACAGCTCTGACGCTGATTAATAGTGCTGGCTGGTCTGAGAGCAATAAAGGAGGATCTTTTGGTTCTTTAAATACATTAAAATATGTGCTGTAGAATTTCAGAGTATCAATATCAGAACATTCGAGATGAACATTCTGCACAAAGTTCATCTGTCAAACTGAAAATGACAGCTAGCAACATCGCATTACTATGTATGTTGACATAAGTACCCACTTGGGAAATGGAAAAGAGCTGGTCTTTGGATCAGGTTCTACCACAAAGTAAATGAAGACTCATAATTAAGCCCATAATAAATGAGACCCTCCCTTTTACTGGTAGCAGTGCATCCTTACTGGTGGTGGCAAAAGTGAAAATGCATAGGTGGATGCATGCATTTTATCACATCACACACTAGAGAATATGAGGCTTAAAAAGGCTGCAACACAGTCTGTGCTGTACGGTCATACCGTGTCACCTCACAGTGGTTAACAGGTTGGGAGTATAGACCTTGATTGTTGTGGTATCCACTGAGCTGGCTGTCAGAAAATATCATTAGTGATGATCCCTTAGCAGAGAGGTACTGGTCTTAAGAAGAAAACAAAATCCATTCATGTATGTTTTAAGCCTGCTAATGAGGCAGATGCTGTTGCTGACAGATACAAGGTCTTACGGGTGTGTCTAAATCTTGTATAACTTGAACCTGATTTTCTTCCCCTTTCCATCATTGAATTAATTCCATAAAGCTGAAGATGTCATATAGCCAGTGTAAGCAAGATTAGCATATACCTTTTAATAGAGTTGCATAAGTACATAAAGATTACAAAGAAATGCAAATTAATTAGAAGGTGATTTAAAACTCAATTCCAAGTTCCCTGGATTCAAATTTGCTGTGAACCACATAGCTTCAAATTACAAATGCAGGTTGTAACTGAAAGATCTTCTGACAGCCTCTCTCAGATCTAGAGAAAATTTATGCTTCTTTAAGAATGGAATATACCTTTTGATCTGCCTCAGTAGTACACACGTCACCATTTAGCTAGCAGTGTAGAAGGAAAATCTCTGAACCTGAAGTAGGACAGAAGCAATTTGCTTTATTTGCTGTCTGTCTTCTCAAAGTATTGTTGAAGAGAAATTAGTAAAGGATTGGGTCACTCATCTTCAAGAAGACAAAACCCGAAGAAGCCATTTTACTTTGTGTAATAATTCCAAAACAATGACAGGAATACTTCCAAAGCTGGAGCTGAGTCGCTGGGTATATCCAACTCAAGTGTATCTTTTTGCAATTAAAAAAAGTCAGGAAGAGAAAATTAAATCTCTGGACTGATAAATATTTTGACCATGAAGCTGGATTTATGCTGGAACCTTTTGCTAATATTGGTAGACCTGTGTAATTTTCCTCACCAAAGGTTTTCTTTGTAGTTTGTCTGCGTATTCCAGCCTTCTTGTTATAGGTCAGTTCACTTATCTGGCACTAGTAAGCTACACAGGAATAAACAAATGAAGAATAGATGTAATTAATATATATTTGGCATATTTTTTACTGTATTAATTACCACCATGTCTGAAAGCAAATTATTGCAAAACCTGCCACCTGAAACTATTGTTCTGAAGGATAAATACAGTTAGGGATCTAAAAATAATGTAATGCTAATTCTATCTCCATGGTACTTAACAGTATCTTTTATTTTCCATTTCTGTACTGACAGAACTGGGAGGTTTGGTGGAACAGACCTGAAAGGAGCTGGAGATCCCAGCTGGGTGAAAGCAATTAAACACACAAC
>JBCJKH010009501.1:13705-25820 GCA_039877255.1 Loriculus beryllinus | reverse complement strand
GGGAAGCGCGGAGCCCTCCCGCTGGTTGGGCCCGGCCGCGCAGCCCAGCGGGGTCCTGCCAGTCCTTCCACTGACAACACCCCGCGAAGGAGGAGCCTCGCCGGGCCGCGCAGAAGGCGTCAGGAGCTGCAATTTCCAACTTAGCATCTTGGCAGGACCCTTCGGAAAGCGAGAGCGAGGAGGAAGGAGAAAAAAAAAAGCCCCCCAGTGCAAGGGAGAGAGAGAGCGAGCGAGGGAGGGGAAAGGGAAAAAAAAAAAAAAAAGAGGGGGAAGCGGGGGGTGGGGGGAGAAAAAGGAGGAAGCGGTGCCGGGCTGCAGGCGAGCGCGGAGCGGCAGCCCCGGCGCAGAGCAAGGTGCCGCCGCTGCCCAGCTGTCGAGGGCGGAGAGGCGCCGGCGAAATCCCGGTCACAGCGGCTCCAACCCGGCAGCGCGGCGGCTCCCTCCCGGCGCTTGGGCTCCCGGGTGTATGTGTGCGCCTGGCCATGTCGTATCCTCAGGGTTACTTGTACCAGCCGTCAGCGTCCTTGGCTCTCTACTCCTGCCCGGCGTACAGCACCAGCGTGATCTCCGGACCCAGGACCGATGAACTTGGGAGATCTTCTTCAGGCTCCGCTTTTTCCCCTTATGCCGGATCTACCGCCTTTACCGCCCCTTCCCCGGGTTACAACTCCCACCTCCAGTACGGCACCGACCCGGCCGCCGCCGCCGCCGCCGCCTTCACTTCCTACGTGGTAAGAGCAGCCCCGGGTTGCCGGCACCGCGCCGGGCACGGCTGCATCCCGCGGGCGCCTGCACCCCCCTTCCCCGGTCCTCTTTTTTGTTGGGATTTTATGTTGAGATACCGGGGACAAAAGGGAGCACGGCTCCTCGCCTTGGCGCCCAACTTTCCCGCATCGCTGCCCTGTGCCGCCGCACACTGTTGCGCACAGCGCCGGCGCGGCCCGGGAAAGACGGGCTGGGGCTTGCGGGGACCCGTTTCACACATCACCTCCCCAAAAATTAAGATTTTGAAATATATATAATTTTTTTTAATGCAACAGCAGTCGTATTTCCGCAACAATTAGCTTGTTGCGGTTTAAAAAGGAATGGAGCCAGCAGTGGCCGGCCATGGGAGAAATCTAGGCGATAAACCCAGGCAACTTTTCCGTGCACGGCGATAATTAGGCTGCTTAAATATTGCAGAGCTCTAATCCCACGGCCGCGAGCGGCTCCGCGGGCACTGCGCGGGGAAGGGAAGGAGCAGGCAGGGCTCTGCGCCGCCGTGCGCGCCTGCGGAGCCGGCCCGGGGCATCTCTGCCGCAGAGCTCTTGCCGCCGCCTGTGCCCCAGGGTTCCCCCAAACCCCTGGAGTTTTGCTCAGCTTCTCCCCTAGGTTTAAAGTGTAGGCAGAGTTTCACAGTGTCTTCTTTCCTTTTTCTGCTCTTCCTTCTTTTTCTTTTCTCTCCTTTCTTTTCTCCTCTTCCCTTTATTTTCCTTCTCCTGCCGCCCTTGGCCTGGCAGAGAATCCTCCCGGCCCGGCTCGGCCGCCTGAGCCCGGCAGGTTGCCCCTCCGCGATCGCAGCGCCTTGGGGAAGGGAAGGGTGCCCCCGCCGTTGTTCGCCCCACATCGCGCTGCCCACTCGCTTTTCCGTGTCTGCATTTGAGAGAAAGGCGCTGGATCGCTGCAGGCGGCCGGTGGCCTCGTGGGGCCGGAGCCTCGCGGCCTTTCCGCCCGTTCTCCCGGGAAAGTAGGGGGAGAAGCCGGGGAGGGCCAGAGGCCGAGGAAGAGGCGAGGGGGCGCGGACGGGGGCTGCGGGCAGGCCCTAGCGCTGCCCTTGCGGTGTCATTGCCGCCCCGCGGCCGCCTGACTTCACCCCTCCGGGCCGCTCTCCCCTTTCTCCTCAGGGCTCGCCCTACGACCACACGCCGGGCATGGCCGGCTCCCTGGGGTACCATCCGTACGCGGCGCCGCTTGGCTCCTACCCTTACGGGGATCCCGCGTACCGCAAGAACGCGACGCGGGACGCCACGGCTACCCTCAAGGCCTGGCTCAACGAGCACCGGAAAAACCCCTACCCCACCAAGGGCGAGAAGCACAACTGACCCTCTTACCTATACCTGATGGCAATCTGAAACCATATAAGTAATATGTAATGGCTTGCATCAACATAGTAGACTAGTATCAAACACAAAAAGCAGCACATATTTGCATGTTGGCAACGCAATACTGAATTAGCATCTCTAGAAACAACAAAGGAAGGGCAAAAAGATACCAAATCAA
The DNA here is from genome assembly GCA_039877255.1 of Loriculus beryllinus. Lineage (NCBI taxonomy): Eukaryota > Metazoa > Chordata > Aves > Psittaciformes > Psittacidae > Loriculus > Loriculus beryllinus. The sequence continues at coordinate 23,561 of JBCJKH010009501.1, read as the reverse complement.
CTTTTTTCACAGGACAGGACATCAAAATCAGTGCAATGGTACAAAACTAGAGCAGAATGGGTATCTCAGGATACTAAAAGCATTTCACCTTCAGGCTGATCAGGCTAATAATTGAGATCTTAATGTCCTAAGACTCAATACAGCACCCCTCACCCCTTAAGAAAAGGGGCCTAATTTCTTTCAAAGTGATATGCTTTCTTTCAAGTACAGCTCAAACCTTTCTCTGTGCTCTGACAGCTTTCTGGTTGCCTGTAGGGCACTAATGGTTTCAAATATTTTCTCCAAAACAATGGGCAACCACACTTTGAAAACACATTTCTAAAATGAAAAATTATTAACAAGCCTTCTCAGTCGTTTCAGTAGCAGTAGTTTCAGGAAGAAACAGAGGACTGAACTGGCTCGCAGGCTTAACTCTCTTCATTCATTTGTAAGAGTCCTTCCAGACAGAGCTGAAGAAAACAGGGCCTTGACACTGTTTCTGTACCTAAATCTCAGTTCAGGCTTGCGAGTCTCAAAGCTATTGGTGAGGAGCAGCTGGAGTTTCCACATCTGGGATAACCTCAGCATCTTGGTGACATTTTCATAGGCCAGAATTTGTATTACAGAGAGCAACCTCCCACCTTAAAAGTACCTTTAACTTTTGGTAGATCGATTATCACTAACCATTACCCTGAGAGGAACCTCAAGACTCCTCCTTTCAGATTATTGATCTTCAGATATTAAGTAGTTGTCATGAGAAGGTGTTAACTAATCAAAGCATCTGACTTCAGGAAAGAGCTGCCAACACCCATGAAAACTCATTTCAAGTACTTGCAAAGCGACATGCACCTTTCTAACAGTACTACAGAAATCTGTAGCCCAACAATGAATCCCAGAGTGTTCTTCTTTGCGAGGCCAGCAGAACCCCAGGGACAGTCCTCCTTTTTTGACTTAATTTAGACTATGTGTTTACCAGTTTGCTTGTCAGGACTTTGAAGCAAGGACAGTCTATTGTTCTGTGAGCAGTATGACAAACTAGCACAACAGACTGGGTTAGTCCAAGGCAATTCTGGAAAAAAAATAGCAAGTGGTCAGCACAGGAGACACAGAAAACTACCTTGAAAGCACCATTTTCAGTTAACCTTTCTTCACTGCAGTTTAGCAGCAGCTTCTGCCTCTGGAATGCCAACAGTATCACAGTGGTCTGCTCCCAGCGTCTACAGTGCCATAGTCACAAAACCTTGACGCAAGCAGTATAGAGTGGAACACTGGTGTGGAGAAAGACTTCACCGAGCCTCCATGCATGTATAAACAGTGTACATGAATGTCAGGGAACAGGAGAGATTAATGAAAACCTGATTTAAAACATCTTGTTACCTCACAATAACAGCCCAAGATGCTGTAGCCGTAACACAGTGTTAAGATGCGGTTGATTTAGCCACTGCTGTGAAAGACAAAGTTTTATTCTGGTGCTTTTTAATAAGAGAGAAGGAAATGCCTCACATTGCTCAGCAATGATTTGTTTGGGCAATTAGGAACGACATCAACAGGCTGGAGGGAGGTTTGCCCAGAAAAATGAAGGGTGCAGGCCAGAAAGCAACAACAGCAGACCCTTGGAGGTTTGAAAGTAACATGAAGGATACCCAGAGGCAACACCAGGAACATCTTAAATCAGGGAAAACAGCAGTAGCTGCATAAAGCCCATGCTGTTTTCTGTTTTCAGGTTTACAAAAGCTTCTGCAAATGAGTTAGCCATGTGACAACGTTAAAAGGTTACAGATAAGACACGGAGTAAACTCAGCTGTATCTGTGTCACAACCAACAATATGCTGCATTCCTAACTAGAAGATCCTGGATACATTTTGGAAGGGACTCAAGCTGCCAGGCTCAAAGCCAACACAATCTGTGGGTGGGTGCTGGATGCTTGCCTTCAAATTCTCTCCTTGCCAGCAAACCTATGGAGTAATAATGGCATCAGTTTTGGAGGGAGATTTCATCGTGTTTAAAGCTAGAAGAGACCACAAGTTGATCTACCATGACCTCTTGCTTATCACTGCCCGTTAAATTTCACTACTGACCTTTCTATTGAGAATAACAATTTCCGTTATAATACAGCAATTTATTCTTCAGCCAAGCAAGCTATCTCCATGCTGTGAAACTATGAACAGGAAGGGAAGACCGGACTCAAATCCTTGCAACCACAGGTGTGGTGTGAGCACATATTCCTTGTAGATGATCCACATACCTATCCTGAGAGAAAATCAAGATGTTTCTCAGGTCTCAGCTGAGTGGTCAGCAGAATCATTTTTTTCCCCTGGCTGTTGCAAATCTTATTAGCAGTTTCACATGGGGTATAAGAATATCAGACACTAGATAGTTATCTTAAAATGAGAGCTCCCTCTGCTATCCATTCTACCAGGTCTCTCATCTACAACTGTGGCTTGGCTTTGAGTTGTCAAAAGAGGGTAAAAACACCCTCAGGGCACATCTTGCTAACTGTGCATTAGAGGGAAATACCCTTCCTCACCCCTGTGGGGAGCGAGCTGGAGCCCTGGAGCATGACTTTAACACAAGGATGTCTTCCAGAAAGGAAATGGGGGAAACAATAAGATGGAAAGATGAAGTACAAAACCAAAGCACGATCTCAATTCCAAGTAAAGCTGCCATCTTCTGACTCCAATACACTACATGGGAAACTTATCTTCTAGCCCTATCCAACCTTCCAAAAGCAGCAGCAGAAGGAATTTCTAATGAAGTAGTTAAAAGAAGGTAGATTAAGACCACTGGGATTATAACAGCATGGGAAATAAACATAACAAACCTCTGAAAAATAAGAGAGCAAACTAGGCTTGTTGAGACATAACAAAGCAAGCATTAATCTGAAAGTATGGAAGATAGAACCAGTTTATTCTGTATTAAGGAAATAAATATTACCAATGATGACAACATTTTCAAGTGAACTAAAGAGCACAGGGAGAAGAAAAACGGTCATGAACAAGGGATATAAGCAAGCATATTTTAGGGACAGAGGGAGATGAAGCACTATGACAGCATGAGTTACCTAGAGATACAAGATGAAAACCATGACTCATTCACTATTTGTAGAAGTATTTTCCAAGTATTTGGAAATAGACACCACAGTTCCAGAATTTAGCAAATAAAGATTCTAGAAGACAGATAGACTGACATTATCTCCCTAAAAGACTAACACCTACATTTTTTTAAACCCTCTGAGATATTTATGAGTAGCCAGGGGGTGCACTTGGAATTGTGAAATTTAATTAGTGAGTCACTACAGAATTATGAAGCGTGAATCAGGTCAAATTCATTTTTATGCATTAGCTCTTGGTCTTGGTTCAGACAAGGAACCAACAGATCCAACATAACAGATCTTCAAGGATATTTGCTTTTTAATCAGGTTTCTTATGGACTGGATTGCCAAGTAATCCACTTCATTCATTAACAGCAATTTCAGGAAATGGGCCTGATTCTGTACCCAGCCTGTTAAAAAGCCCATCAACTATGCCTGTTGGGAAAGCCTTTTATTTAAAGAACAGGAGCAAGGAGGCAGAGATCTAAATCTTGAGGGTTTATACCCTTCCCTAGAGCTAGTGAAGAGCAGAGCACCATGAGGGCTCTATCCTTATCATTCCATTGACCATTTACATCAAATACAAGAACTCCACTGTCCCTTTCACTGTACTCTCCAGGCAAGGCTCTCCCAGCACTTCCCAAAGGCAGCTGTTTCACACAGACATCCACAGCTGATGAAGGCTCAGCAACTCATCTCAAGTCACACAGCAAGTGTCTGGGTTTATGCCGGAGAAGCACTCGTGGTTTGGCCAATGAGAACAAACCATCAGTGGATTTCAAAGATGTGCTCACTTCTACCAAGGTCACGCTGAGTGCTGTTGCTAGCATCATTCCTACTACTGCAGCTGCAGAATTTCTGCCTCAAATCCCTCCGCTGTTTCTAGCTACTTTTACTGTGGAAAAAAAAATGAATCATGTGTTCTTCCTTTCATCGTCAGAAATACTCATCTCTGTGATGTGCTCATATTCCCTGTGATCATCAATCTTTTCACCTCCCTCTGCAAGTCAACCCCTGATTTGATGATTCTGGCCTCCCATTCTCTGTTTAGAGCAGAACAGCATTAAAAAAGGCTAGCAGTTACTTGTTCGCAACAGGGAGAGCATGCTTGACAAACCCAATTACTTATGAGAGCAATATAGAAGTAGCATCTAATAGCATTGTGCAGTTATCTGCTATCAAAAATGGAGGTGTATGAAATAACTGAACAAGGAAAGGGTTATTTCAGCTTTTCACACGTGTCTCCTTGAAACTTTTGTGCTGAGTACAGCAACTGAGAATGAAATAACTGCTCTAAAATGTCATTAATTGTTCAGTTTCTTCACTTAATGCAGCTGACAATAGTTGTTATATGCTTATGCATTCTTCTTTTGACCATAAGCACAGCCATTCTAAAACATTTTAAGAAGAATTTTTTATTGTTTTAAAGTCATAGTAACCTTGCTTGTGTTACAGTTTAAAAAACTAAAGTCAAGTTTTAAAATTATGTTAAACTTGGTGATCCAAAGGAAGTTGTCCAGAGCATAAGGCAGGGATATTGGGATGTAATCTGAGTGAAATCCTACCAAGAAAAAACCAAACCCGAAACAACCCCTAGAAAACACTCTTATTTTACACCAAGCTGTGAATAACTGAAGCTGACATCTCTAGCTGAAAGGCAGCAAGCTTTTATACAAAACCTGAAGTATAATATGGTGTGCACCAAGAAGATACTTGCTGGGAGCACAAAAGCAAAAAGCTTTCCATGTGGATTTAGCAACTTCTGTTTAGCTATACCACCCAGCCCAGCCTGATCTCTGGGATATTTCACATGGCAGAGTTTCTGTGATCTTCCTTCCAGAGATGCTGTAGACAATTTGACTTTCTGCTGATGGCTCACTTTAGTCTCTGGCTACAAGAGAGGACGTATCAGCACAGGGATCCTGTGTTCACCTTAGCAAAGGAAACATTTGTAAGTTTTTAAACCTACTTTCTGTCTTTTCCCCCATTACTTGAAAAAATAAGACTTGAAAATAGTTTCTGTCAGACTAGTTTTGTAAACCAACATTCTAAATTAAAAACTCAGCAGCTAAACGCTAGACCCCAGCTAAGCTGGCACTGTCTTGTCTTAAGTCTACGCAATCACTGCTCTCAAAAGAATGAGAAAGTTCTAAGCAATAGTCTCATGCTAGAAGTTAGCTAAACCCCACACATTACTAAACCAACAGCATTGAAAAGCAGCTTTTGCAAAGAATCCCCAAGATATTTTCATATGCAGTAAGTAGAAGATACCAGAATTATCTCAAAACTATTAAACAAATTAAAACAAATCACTTCAGATCTCCGTGTTTAATAAAGAGCTGTGGAGAGACTACATTCTATATTGTCAGTTCCTTAGAATATTTTTGTGCAGTGAAAAGAATTAAAGGATGTATGCACTAGTTCAGCCTATAGCAGACAAGCACGTTGCAAGATTATATTGCTGGTGAGACATGCAGAAGGTTTTTCGGGTTCCCTGAACTCTTCTTAGTGCTCACGTTTAGTGTCCTGCTGCACTGGTGGGAGAAGATACTACTTGGTGGTTGACCACGGGTTACCAAACACACACACTTACAGGTGAAACAGCAGAAGTAGTTTAGGTAAAGGCAATATATTTTGAATTTGTAAAGGCACACGGGGTTATCTTGTCTTCATCAGCACACAGTAACTCAACAGTGAGCCAAGGCCCATAGTAATGGCTTCCTATACTCTGGAAAGACAGGCATGGACAATAATGAGGACAGCATTATACTGCAGATTTCTACGCTCTATAGGAGTTCTGCAGCCCAGATGTGGTGGAGACAGGAGCAGCACATGTGTATGACCTTCTAATTGCCAGCTCTAAGCTTGAGGGAGAAAGAATGTATTCCAGTTTTATGCCCACATGTATTTATTAGTTAGTATTTTCATTTTCCCTGCATCCTCATTAGGTGATTTCACCAACTTCATCAGGTAGAGAGATCATGTCATTAAAAGTTGCAAGTGGTTAAGTTGTTCAGAAGCAATTCAGCTGAAAGGCAGGGCATGGAGGAGAAGATAGGTTTGACACCTAAGGCCTCAAACTAGATCCAGTTAATGGCTCTGCAAAAGACTTCCAATACAATTTAATTCCTCTTTTGACACCATTTACAACTAAGATAATGGTGCTTCTTGACCTTGTGAGAATGAAGTTAGGGCTAAGCCTCTACTGCTAGAGATACTCAGATCTGGTGACGACCGAGAGTTTCAGCAGCTTCCATAATGAGTGACAACTGGCAGCAGAGTACATGCACCTATCTCTTTACATATATGATACAAGCAAAACAAAACCCACAATCCCTTTGAATCAGCTCTGCATCCTGAATGATTGATTCTGGTTTCCCATACTTTCCGTGTACAGAGTCTAAAGAGGTTTCATTCATTTTGGTCGTTATCCAAGTACAACCACTAACCACCAGCAACAAATACTGCATCAGGGAATGAAAAAAAAAGAAATAAATAAATACCTCAGAAATCTGAGTGTGCCCATAACAATGGCAAACCCATCGCTTCCAGCCTGGGAACTTCTGGACTTCGTTCTCCCTTTCTGCAACAAATTAAATTGCAAGTGACCTGACTATTTTCTGCACTCTTAACCTTTAATATTCTTTCCTCTTGGCTGGCAATACTTAAATTCTGGTCCCAGCAGTGTATCCCATTAACCAGACAAATGATACCACAACTCCTGCGTTGAGAGGATTGTGCAGGCTGAAGGGTAATAGGGCTGCACACCCCACACAGACGCAGCCAGCAGAGTGCAATATTGTGAGTCCCTGCAGTGCTGGCCCGTTCTGCCCCTCTCCACAAGACATCAAGCACAGGGTGTCAAGGAGACAGTGAATTCTTTACATGTCAGCCAACTCTTCCACCCCAAGAGCCTCCCTTCATGGGCAGCTCTTTTCTTTTGCTTAGTGTCTGGCTCAGCGGAATAGCAAGTTTGGAGAGGTGAGTTGGTTTTGTTTCTTGAGACAAGTAAGTATTTGGGGTAATGCACTGCCACATTTTCCAAGCAGCTCAATAACAGTGAGAATTTTTATATAGGGTGACTGACTACCTCACTGGGCCACTCTACAGAGAACAGAAAGGACACCACTGAACTTTGAAAGAGTTGCGAGTTCTAGACTTCCAGTTAAATAAGAAGAAAGTTAAATAGTGGCAGGTCTGATTCACTTATTTCATTCATAGCGATTGAATGAGCAGGAACATTTTTAAGTTTCTTCTGATCTTTTGTTAAGGATTTGGAAAGGCAGGAGTATTTAAAACAATAATTTCCTCTGACTAAAGAAAAACTCCAAACCAAAACCGAAAAGATAACAAACAAAACTGAAGAGAAAGCAGTTTGCGATGGTCCTCACCACCCAAGACCTGCCAACTGCACTCCCAGTCAGGGCAGGTCAAGGCAAACACTTTCTGAAACAAAGAATTTTACTTCTTCATGAATCTATGAAGAAGAATGAAGGAAATACGTCTCATTAATTGACAGAATTTTCTGTTCCCTCCTTTCATTGAAAGGTAAGTGAGCTTTATCTATCCCCAAAGGAAGCTTCAGTAAAGGTGTTATTTTTTAACATGTGAGCTCTAAGGGAAAGGAAAAAAAGGCCTTTAGATTGGATTTTCTGATGTTTCATGAAATCAATAAGTCTTCAGAGTATGTGGATCAGAGAACAGAAAGAAAAAAGTAAGAAGGAACTTATTTTTTCCCTTTTTAAAACCACTGTCATGTGGACACTGTCATGTCACTACATGAATCTGAAGAAGTTCAAGCTTCTGGAAATCACTACCTGAAGATTGGTAGCCTTGAGGAGAGAGTCTCCAACCTACAGCCCATACACGTGATGGCAACTCCTGAAGGGGCAGCTGAGCTCCCTGTGAGATAGCCTGCTCAGGGACCTCCATCTAAAAGCTGCTGGTGCCTGGCTCTGACTGCTGGAGAAGCACTAGGGGATACGATGCTGCACAGCCCACCCGGGGAAAACCAAGCACTGCAGCTCTGGTAGCACAGTATTTGTCACTGAGAGTTTTAGCAAGCATGGAGAAATGCAGTGGGTATTACTGCTGCACTATCCAAAACACAGACACCTGCAAACTGTGAAAAAAATCAACTCCATCCCAGGCAAACCTGTGCAGAATCCTGGGAGGTGAAGAGTGAATCACTGTCCTCATTTGAAGATAGGGAAGAAAGCAAATCCCCTGAACAAGATTTTATTCATCTTCCCTACCTACCAATTCCCACCAACTATTAGGATGCCCTGCTGACTCTAGATGATAAAGTTACTCATGACTTATGTTTATAAACGAGCATCCTTGGGTTGCTCCTGACACTTGGGTGGGAGCTTTCCACAAACATCAATAGATGTCAGTGCTTCAGTAAAGCACCCTGGCACTAGAAATCATATCCAACACCTAACGCAGGACTGGACTGGTCAAATACAGCATTGGTCGGTATCACAATAGCACTATGGGAACAGGGCTGCACGGAGGAGTCTGAAAGCACTCTCCATCACCTCCAGTTCAGTGAAGATCATATTAAACTCAGTTGCTCTTTTATTTTTTTTTAACTTTCCATAAGGCTTTTCTCTGCTTCTGCTCCAAACAGCACTGAGTCTGCAGGTCAGGAGAGAAAGGTCATTTCATTAAAATAGGACACAAAATTGAAGTACCAAATTGCTCTGTAATTTAAGAAATTAGAAGAGTGGAATGAAAGTGAATTTCCTTTAATTCTTGCCCATTTCTGCACTCAAGTCCACTTCATACTTGTTTACTGCCTAGTATGAGAATTATTGTGCAGCTCTAGTTAATAATTCTGCCCATGAACTCGGCTACCATTGCGGCAGCATGCTAATTGGTTTCATACCATCATAAACCAGAACAATTTCCCAGCAAAATTGTTCAGAACAAAACCATTGACAAGCCTTGCTCACAAAATATTAATCTGTTTGCAGATTGAGTTACTGCCCCAATATTTTTTAAAATCCAGTCAAAAAACTTACAAACAAAAGAATTCAGTGAGAAAGGAACCTATTATTTATGAAGACAGTTAAATGTGCGATTACTTTCTCCCACTGATGGAACAAAATACAAATCAGCCCTGGAATCACCAGACCATCACACAAGTGAGCAGAGCCCACCAGCAGAGGCTGCATAGTGTCGTACAGGACAGAAACAGCCAGACACAAGTCTCTAATTCAAAAGAAAGAAAGCAGATCGCAACCTGCGGGGGAGAGGTTCCTGAACCATTAAGCTGCGGTTCAAATAGAAAAAACACTCACAGCAACAGTAAACAGGGGTTTACAATTATAAAGGCCAATCACTCACTCTGCAGGAATTACTTTTTCATAAGAAAATACACAGAAATACAATGCCAGTGGTGTGCAGCTGCATGCAATTCTGCAGGAATCACATAGACAGCCAGGCTGCTCAGTCCTTTCTCCATAGACAGAACTAAAACATTTATCTTTCCTCATTTCTCACTGTAGACCTTTAGAGTTTTAAGAGTTTTAGAGTTAAAGGCTGTGTCATAGTTTGAAAACATGATTCACTCTGCCCTGTAGTAAGTCGAATTAGACAAGCAAAAAAGTCTTTTGGCCTTTACCAGCTATGAATCACGCATATGTGACAGGATGTTACTGTATTTTAGCCATACGGAAGCATGGGCTGAAGGCCCCAGGCTGAGCTGAGACACGGCCCCTGGGCATTTGACAGGAAGCAGTGGGGTGGGGGTCCCAGCAGAGATGGGTCCCAGCCACTGAG